>SJYW01034672.1:14665-71832 GCA_006410735.1 Raphicerus campestris | reverse complement strand
TTGACTGTGTGGATCACAATAAACTGTGGAAAATTCTGAAAGAGATTGGAATACCAGAGCACCTGACCTGCCTCTTGAGACTTGTATGCAGGTCAGGAAACAACAGTTCAAACTGGACATGGAACAACAGAGTGGTTCCAAATAGGAAAAGGAGTACGTCAAGGTTGTATATTGTCACCTAATGATTTAACTTATATGCAGAGAACATCTTGAGAAATGCTGGGATGGAGGAAGCACAAGCTAGAATCAAGATTTCGGGGAGAAATATTAATAACCTCAGATATGCAGATAACACCACTCTTATGGCATAAAGTGAAGAACTAAAGAGCCTCTTGATGAAAGTAAAAGTAGAGAGTGAAAAAGTTGGCTTAAAGCTCAACATTCAGTAAATGATGATCATGGCATGTGGTTCCATCACTTCATTGCAAATAGATGTGGAAACAGTGGCTGACATTATTTTTCTGGGCTCCAAAATCATTGCAGATGTTGATTGCAGCCATGAAATTAAAAGATGCTTACTCCTTGGAAGAAAAGTTATGATCAACCTAGACAGCATATTATAAAGCAGAGACATTACTTTCAACAAAGGTCCATCTAGTCAAGGCTATGATTTTTCCAGTAGTCATGTATGGATGTGTGTGTTGGACTGTAAACAAAGCTGAGCGCCAAAGGATTGATGCTTTGAACTGTGGGGTTGGAGAAGACTCTTGAGAGTCCCTTGGACTTCAAGGAGATCCAACCAGTCCATCCTAAAGGAGATCAGTCCTGGGTGTTCACTGGAAGGACTGATGTTGAAGCTGAAACTCCAATACTTTGGCCATCTGATGCAAAGAACTGACTCATTGGAAAAGTCCCTGATGTTGGGAAAAATTGAGGGCAGGAGGAGAAGGGGACAGTAGAGGATGAGATAGCTGGATGGCATCACCAACTCAATGGACATGAGTTTGGGTAGATTCCGGGAGTTGGTGATGGCCAGGGAGGCTTGGCGTGCTGCAGTTCATGGGGTCGCAAACAGTCAGACACGACTGAGTGACTGAATGGAACTGAACTGCACTGCTAAATGGCTCTACAATTTTTTAAAAAGCTATACTAACACCTTCTAAATGAGCAAGTACTGAAGTCAATTGAAGCTTCACAGGTGAAAATATTTCTTTATTACTGTTAAAAGCTAAACCTTGAAACGAGAGTAGTGAAAACATTTTAGAAGCATCAATGTAAGACAGCCTAAGAGCACACATAACTTTTATTTAGGAGATTCCAAGAGATAGAGACTGCAGCCAGGAAAGGCACGATGGCATGGCAAACACATGAATGACAGGAAATGGAGCAATGAGAAGGCAACACTTAATACACAGCAATGTTCCTTCTAAGGCGGCCATTGGATTCCAACCAGGCTGAAACAGCAACAGAAATCATTATCCCTGGATGGCTGATTCTTTAGCTGTGTCTGATTATGGGTGTGAGAAAGTTATCTGAAGCCTGAGCATGTTAACTAATGTTTTCACTCCAAGTATCAGATGCTAATTTGTTAATCCAGAACCTACAAGACCACAGTGTTTCTCCCCACCTCAATTACCTAGACTGATGCTAGAAAATAAACCAGAATCCAACCACCTGTTTCTTTCAAGACAAAAAGTTAGTATCTAAAGGAAAAGAGCAAAAACACCATGATATGTTTAGTATATCAGGATTTCTTTAAGCAAGAAGCAAAGCTATAACTGAAACTTTTAATAAGCTGTTCATTGATTCTCTATGTAAGGAGGAGTTCACCAAGAAAGAAAGAACTAGTCACTCACATCCTCTGTATTCTCTGAAATATGAACCACCAATCTTTCCCAACTTTATTTAGGATAATCAGTTAAGAAATTTACTATGTTTAGGACATTATTCTCAGTTAAATACTTAATAACAAATACTTTAAAAGTGAGAAATATCTCACATCAGCCCGGAAGTTTCCTCCCAAGAGTTAATATCATTTCATGTTCTATAAAGATAGTAATACAAAATAAAAGAATTTTACTTAAAGAATTAGAGAATGAAATAATTGTACAGTGTACCTAAAACAACTGTTTTAGAACAAGAAGCTTCCCTTAAAGAAATATTATGAAAATATAAACTAAACTTATTTCCTATTCAAATTTAAAGTATTTCATTTCTGAGCTTCAATATATACATTATACTATACAAAATTTAACTGAAGATGGATCGTAAGCCTAAGTATAGGGTAAAAATCTATAAAGCTTCTATATGAAAACACAATAATAAATAGCTGTATATTTTAATTAGGCAAAAATTTCTTAGATATGTTGCTAGAAGTATCATGCATAAAAGAATTGATTTTAGAATTTATAAACTTTAAAACTTGTGCTNAGCCTAGGTATAGGGTAAAAATCTATAAAGCTTCTATATGAAAACACAATAGTAAATAGCTGTATATTTTAATTAGGCAAAAATTTCTTAGATATGTTGCTAAAAGTATCATGCATAAAAGAATTGATAAGTTGGAATTTATAAACTTTAAAACTTGTGCTTTTTAAAGACACTACTAATAGAATGAAAAGACAAACCAAAGAGGAGGATAAAATATTTTAAAATTATATATGTGATAAAGATTTATCTTTAGAATATGTTTTTAAAAACTCTCGAAATACAACGGTAAGAAATTAACCCTTTTTTCTCCCTAGTATTTTTGAGGCAGTCTTCCAAGGTTATCATTTAATTTCTATTTTCCTTTTTCCCCCACCCCTCTTTATCTGGCTTTATTTCAGTCTTAGATAAAAACAAAATGATTAGCACTCCTCCTTGCATCTTTTATTTCCTTAAGGTTTTCTTGAACAGTGTTTTGTACTTTTTACATTTATCAATTAAAATTCATTTTCATAATGAAAAAGAAAGGTAACTTATTTCAGAATCTCTCCCCCAACACACATACTGTGTGACTTCTAAAATCATTTTAGAGGAAAATGCCAACTTTTTTTTAGTTGTGTTGTGTAATTTAAAATATATATATATATATATATAAAACCAGCAAAAAAAATCATTTTGACAATAAGTAAATATTCAGGAGCACATATATTCTAACTATAAAGGCTGTAGGTTTAATCTATTAGCTTTTCCAGGATACATGGTTTGAAATACTTCCCTATCTAAAAGCAATGTGCAACACTTCCATTTTGCCACAGAGTTCTGGAGATACTGCAGAAGTAGTAGAGTTGATATATCATAGATGACAGCTATTGGCTTTAAAGTCATACAGGGTCAGACTTACCTCTCCGCCATATAAGTCTATGTGACCTTGAATCTCAATACTATCACTGGTAATTGGGATAAAAAATAGCATCTAATATGTCTGCTGCAAAAATTACATTACATAACGCCTAGTGTCTGCACATAGTAAATAGTACACAAATGTTAGCTATTATAATTGTAATTAATATTAAACAGGGCAGTGATATCAGCAGTGTGGTGGAATAGGAGGTCCCAGCACACTTCCCTCCAATAGAAACAAGAATTTAACAATCATCCATGGATGAAAAAGCCTTTACAAGAGCTCCAGAATCCAAATAAGAGGTTACAATATCCCAGTTGAGCACAGAAATAAGGAAAAAAAAACGCACTACCAAGGTTAAGAAGCAAAGTTTCACTTTATATCACCCCTTCCCCAACCCTCCCATGTACAATTCTAAGAGAGATCCGCTTGGAACATGAGAGCTGTCCTCAGAGCAAGAGTTCTTCCATGGAGTAAAAACAGAGCAACTCATCAACAAACACCATGTGATTACAGTTAATAAGTGGAGAAGGAAATGGCAACACACTCCAGTAATTTTGCCTGGAAAATCCCATGGACAGAGGAGGCTGCTGGACTACAGTCCACAGCATCATAGAGAGTCAGACACAACTTAGCAGCTGAGCACACAGCTAATAATATAGTATCATATACTTGAAAGTTGCTAATAGAGATCTCAAAGGCACTCATCACACAAAATAAGAAATAATAATTATGTTATATGAAGGTGTGAGCTAATGCTCATGTAATAATCTTTTTGCGATATATAAGTATATCAAATCAACACATTGTATACCCTGTTGTTTTTCAGTCACTAAATCACGTCCAGCTCTTTGCGACTCCATGGACTGTAGCCCACCAGGGTCCTCTGTCCTTGGGATTTCCCAGGCAGGAATACTGGAGTGGGTTGCCATTTCCTTCTCAGGGGATTATTTCAGATCAGAGATCAAACCCAAGTCTCCTGCGTTGGTAGGCAGATTCTTTACCACTGAGTCACCGGGGAAGCCATTGCATACCTTAAAATTACACAATGTTATATGTCAATAACATTTCAATAAAGCCAAGGAAAAAGCACAATTACACTTCAAAGAAATACATTAAAGATTTAAATATTAGACCTGAAATCATAAATAGAAAAAAGTTTCTTGATAGTCTTAGCTATGATTTTTTGGATATTAAATCGAAAGCACAGACCAAAAAAAGAAAAATAAACAAGTATAACTATATCAAACTAAACAGTTTCAGCCATGCAAAGGAAACAAACAAAATGAAAGGACAGAGGTTTCACTGGTGGTTCAGAGGTGAAGAATCTGCCTTCCAGTGCAGGAGACATGAGTTCAACCTCTGATCTGGTAAGACTCCCTCTATCTCAGAGCAACTAAACATGCGCACCACAACTATTGAGCCCATGCTCCAGAGCCCATGAGTCACAACTCAGGAGCCCAGGGGCCCTAGAGCCTGCGTTCTCCAACAAGAGAAGCAACCANGTAAGACTCCCTCTATCTCAGAGCAACTAAACATGCGCACCACAACTATTGAGCCCATGCTCCAGAGCCCATGAGTCACAACTCAGGAGCCCAGGGGCCCTAGAGCCTGCGTTCTCCAACAAGAGAAGCAACCACAACGAGAAACGCATGTACCACAACTAGAGAGTAGCCCCCGCTCACAACTAGAGAAAAACTGTGCAGCAACAATGACCTGGGACAGCCAAAAATAAAATAAAAACATTTTTTAAAAGGCAACCAACCAGTCCATTCTGAAGGAGATCAGCCCTGGGATCTCTTTGGAAGGAATGATGCTAAAGCTGAAACTCCAGTACTTTGGCCACCTCGTGAGAAGAGTTGACTCATTGGAAAAGACCCTGATGCTGGGAGGGATTGGGGGCAGGAGGAGAAGGGGACGACAGAGGATGAGATGGCTGNTCCTTTCTCAATTTTGAACCAGTCAGTTGTTCCATGTCCAGTTCTACATGTTGCTTCTTGTCCTGCATACAGGTTTCTCAGGAGGCAGGTAATGTGGTCTGGTGAAGGCTCTAGGGGCAATCATTCCTTGCTTCTTCCAGCTTCAGGCCACTTCAGGCATTATATAGCTAGAAGCTACATCATTCTAGGACTTGCCTGGTAGCTCAAATGGTAAAGAATCTGCCTGCAATGCAGCAGGCCCTGTCTCTTATACACATCTGATCTTAGGCAACCAACCTCAGTGGGCTGTTGTGAGAATTAACTGCGATTACATATCTGAAAGAAGTTGGCATGGTGTCTGACACACGCCGGTCAGTGTGTCTTCATTTTCTTCCATTCTGCTTTGCAGAGATAAAAAGAACAGGAGGTGGACTAGCCCTAGAGTAGGAGGGAGGAACCAGGAATTATTATCCCAGCTCAGTTGTTCTAGCTTGTAGCAGGAACAGTCTTCCAGTTGTCCTCTTCTTCCTTTTGGTAGTAGATGCCCCACCCACCTGATTTTTAATTGGCACACAGGAGCCAGACAGTACTATTTCTTAATCCTTCACAGGGTTTTTAATCATTTGACTTACAGAGCCTTTAGGTAGACTAGACACTTACTTATCACTCACTACACACTTCTGCCCNATGGATGGAGGAGCCTGGTAGGCTGCAGTCCATGGAGTCACTAGGAGTCAGACATGACTGAGCGACTTCACTTTCACTTTTATGCACTGGAGAAGGAAATGGCAACCCACTCCAGTGTTTTTGCCTGGAGAATCCCAGGGATGGGGGAGCCTGGTGGGCTGCCATCTATGGGATCGCACAGAGTCAGACACGACTGAAGTGACTTAGCAGCAGTAGCAGTAGACAATCCAGGATAATCTCATCCCAAGATTCTTTAGTTACATGTCCAAAGATTCTCTATAATTACTTCCAAACAAAATCACATTAGTAGGTTCTAGAAGTACACTAGGATGTAACTTTTGGAGTTTCATGGTTGAACCCACTACAGAATGCTTCATAAACACTCACTTATAAAATACAGATAGTATAGATACTTCACACTCTGAAAAGGAAATAGTCAAATACCACCTTTTTCAACTATTTACAAAAAATAGCATTTCAATGAAACTTTAAGATGTTTTAAAATACCTTTTGGATTTACAAGTTTAAATAAGAATCTTTTTAATCAATATCTCCTACTTTGCTGTGTAATGTTCATTATTATTAACCATGTTCTATTTTGGGAACTCACTACTTCTTTAATAGAAACCTTGCAAGTGATTCATTTTTTTCCTGTTTAAACAACTAATACATATATACATTCTTAAAATTCAATACAGAAGAGAAAGAATTATTCTCCTTGAGTACAACTTGCCTAATTTATCTCTTCCCCAACAAATAAGTTTAAAATTCCTTTCAGAATATTTTGTGCATACATAGGGTAGTTACACAATATTTTTTTTTATCATAAATGGACTCATGCTATACACAGCACTCAGAGAATTACATTTTCCTTTTATCAATGTTTGGAAGATATTTCTTTCCAACTAAGAAATCTATACCATTATTTTTCTAACTACACAATATTTGACAGAAGGAATGTGGCATAATTTATTGATGAACATACAGGTTGCTTTCAAATGTCTGGTGTCCAAAAAATCTTGTATTGATAATGTCTTTAAGAATGTACAGAAATCTCTACAAGATGGATTTTTAGAGGTAAAGTTATTTGGTCAAAGATAAAGCACATTTCCAATTTTATTGAGCCTGCTGATTTGCTCTCCAAAAAGTGTTCTACGAACTGGCCAACTGAGGCTGAAAGATAATTCTTACCTGATCGGTTAACTATCTATATACATATGTGTACATATTTGTATGTATACACATACATATAAACTAGATGTGTCCCACTCCAGTACTCTTGCCTGGAAAATCCCGTGGACAGAGGAGCCTGGTGGGCTGCAGTCCATGAGGTCATTAAGAGTCAGACACGACTGAGCGACTTTACTTTCACTTTTCACTTTCATGCATTGGAGAAGAAATGGCAACCCACTCCAGTGTTCTTGCCTGGAGAATCCCAGGGATGGGGTCGCAGAGAGTCGGCCACGACTGAAGCGACTTAGCAGCAGCAGCAGCAGCAACAAATATACTGAAATATATGTTATACACACATCAGTTTTATACTATTCAGGTATATGGAAGGCCACTCAATTTTAGTTAGATAAATTAGGGAAGAATTTTCTTATACTCATATCCTTCCTAACTCATCTATCACTGAGCATCAGGGACTCAAACAAGAAAAGAGATCCACTCTGGGTGTAATGAACAAAAAAGTAACAGAGAAAAAATATCTGTTGTTTTCTGATATAACATGATGCCAAGGCAGAATCCTCTCCCAGACAAGAAATTCTCCCTCAGAATATACATGACTCCACAATACCTAATGGATACATCCTAAGTCATTGTAGGAAGTCAATCCAACAGTGTATCAGAACTCATTATGCCTTTTTCTCTAAAGTTCTAGTGTGAAAACACTTGCTAAGAACTATATGTAACTTGAATTTCAAGGTGATCTGATTTAAATGAGCACAGAACCACAAATTATATATTTAGGTGTTTTTAGCTAAATTAGGAAAGAGAATTTTTTTTTCATCAGGCTCAAGGTTGGAGTGACAGTTACATAAAAAGTCTTATCGAAGTGCCTCCATAGCTGTGAGTCCTGACTTCAGCACTCCACATATTTATAAGATAGTAACAAAAAATTATTCCAAAGCTCTTGAACAATTATATGCTCTTAAAACAGGTTGAAAACAAAGGACGACAAGTTTTGAGAGCAGTAGATCTGAGAGTACTTTAAAACTTCAGTAAGAAACTGTGTTTCTCAGTTAGAAAAGTACATAAAATTATTTATCAATCCATTATGGAACATCTATAGACTTAGAATTTACTGTGTTCCATTAAGTAGAGAAATTCCTTCCATTAGACTTTTCCTTATTTAGAGATGAAAACACCCTTCATCCAACCTCACTGAAGTCCAATATGCTCTCAGTGTCTACCACCTAACTCCTACCCCACAACACATATATACACACATACACACACAAAGACACACGTCATTTCCGCATATTTAGCAAAATAAGGTTACCATATAATACACTGGGGATTAGAGACACAACTACAGAAGGTTGCACTTAGGTAGTGAAATATTTCAGAACAAAAGAATTTGTACTAAGGGTTGACTCTATTCCAACAAACAAAGCAAAAGATTATTTTTGTGATCTTTATGTGTTATTCTTGGAAAACTTTTCATCATTCAGACATGAAAATTATTTGACTGTTGTGATTTTTAAAAAAAAAAAAACAACGATCTGATACTTTTCTTGGTAGGTTTTCACTTTATTGAGATGTAATTAATAGTCAATACAATGCATGAACNGTATTTATAAGATAGTAACAAAAAATTATTCCAAAGCTCTTGAACAATTATATGCTCTTAAAACAGGTTGAAAACAAAGGACGACAAGTTTTGAGAGCAGTAGATCTGAGAGTACTTTAAAACTTCAGTAAGAAACTGTGTTTCTCAGTTAGAAAAGTACATAAAATTATTTATCAATCCATTATGGAACATCTATAGACTTAGAATTTACTGTGTTCCATTAAGTAGAGAAAATCCTTCCATTAGACTTTTCCTTATTTAGAGATGAAAACATCCTTCATCCAACCTCACTGAAGTCCAATATGCTCTCAGTGTCTACCACCTAACTCCTGCCCCACAACACATATATACACACATACACACACAAAGACACACATGTCATTATCACATATTTAGCAAAATAAGGTTACCAAATAATAAAACCATGACAGGTTGCATTGCAAGGACTTGCTTTCTGACAAAAAGCTAAGATGCATAAAACATTAAGTTGCTGCAACATTTGTTTTATTTACCAAAAAGAAAACAGAAATGTTAATAATTCAGATATACGAAGAGTCTGCACTGAAGGTTATAATACACTGGGGATTAGAGACACAACTACACAAGGTTGCACTTAGGTAGTGAAATATTTCAGAATAAAAGAATTTGTACTAAGGGTTGACTCTATTCCAACAAACAAAGCAAAAGATTATTTTTGTGATCTTTATGTGTTATTCTTGGAAAACTTTTCATCATTCAGAGATGAAAATTATTTGACTGTTGTGATTTTTTTTTTTAAAAAACCAACGATCTGATACTTTTCTTGGTAGGTTTTCACTTTATTGAGATGCAATTAACAGTCAATACAATGCATGAACTTTAAATGTTCAGTTTGATGAGCAGTGACAATTAAATACAGCCAAGCAATGACCATTCAAAATTCATATAGTAGAACAAATGTTCCCCAGTACTCCTTTCCAGTCACTTCTCTCCCTCCTCCTACATCTAAATATGGGATTTCTACCACCATAGATTATTTTGGTCTCTGTTTGGTTTTCACATATATGAAAGCCTACAGTATGTGCTCTTCTGTACACAGCTTCTTTCATACAATATAATGTTGATGTGTATGCACACTGTTCAGTGTATCGATAGTTTTTCCTTTTATTACTAAGCAACATTCAATTCTATGGATATACTACAACTTGTCTATCAATTTTTATATTGTTAGACATTTGGGATGATCCTAGTACAAGGCTATTATAAACATGGCTGCTATAAACATTTTTCTACAAGTCAAGGTGAATACCTCTGAGTACTACTTATTCCTAGGTCACAGGGGAGATGTATGTTTAACTNATCTGCATATCTGAGATTGTTGATATTTTTTCTGGCAATCTTGATTCCAGCTTGTGAGTCATCCATTTAGTATGATGTACTCTGCATATAAATTAAATAAGCAGGGTGACAATAGACAGCCTTGACATATTCCTTTCTCAATTTTGAACCAGTCAGTTGTTCCATGTCCAGTTCTACATGTTGCTTCTTGTCCTGCATACAGGTTTCTCAGGAGGCAGGTAATGTGGTCTGGTGAAGGCTCTAGGGGCAATCATTCCTTGCTTCTTCCAGCTTCAGGCCACTTCAGGCATTATATAGCTAGAAGCTACATCATTCTAGGACTTACCTGGTAGCTCAAATGGTAAAGAATCTGCCTGCAATGCAGCAGGCCTGGGTTTGATCCCTGGGTAAGGAAGATCCCTTGGAGAAAGAAACAGCTACCCACTCCAGCATTCTTGCCCGGGAAATTCCATGGGCAGAGGAGCCTGGTGGGCTACAGTTCATAGGGCCACAAAAAGTCAGACATGACTGGTACAGCTTAGCACATATCACTCCAGTCTCTGCCTGCGTATTCACATGGCCCTCTCCTCCATGTGTCTTCTCTTCTGTCTGTAACATCTCCCTCTGCCTAACTTCTATAAGGATACTTGTCATTGGATTTAGGGCCCACCTAGACAATCCAGGCAATGGCAACCCACTCCAGTACTCTTGCTTGGCAAATACCATGGATGGAGGAGCCTGGTAGGCTGCAGTCCATGGAGTCACTAGGAGTCAGACATGACTGAGCGACTTCACTTTCACTTTTATGCACTGGAGAAGGAAATGGCAACCCACTCCAGTGTTTTTGCCTGGAGAATCCCAGGGATGGGGGAGCCTGGTGGGCTGCCATCTATGGGATCGCACAGAGTCAGACACGACTGAAGTGACTTAGCAGCAGTAGCAGTAGACAATCCAGGATAATCTCATCCCAAGATTCTTTAGTTACATGTCCAAAGATTCTCTATAATTACTTCCAAACAAAATCACATTAGTAGGTTCTAGAAGTACACTAGGATGTAACTTTTGGAGTTTCATGGTTGAACCCACTACAGAATGCTTCATAAACACTCACTTATAAAATACAGATAGTATAGATACTTCACACTCTGAAAAGGAAATAGTCAAATACCACCTTTTTCAACTATTTACAAAAAATAGCATTTCAATGAAACTTTAAGATGTTTTAAAATACCTTTTGGATTTACAAGTTTAAATAAGAATCTTTTTAATCAATATCTCCTACTTTGCTGTGTAATGTTCATTATTATTAACCATGTTCTATTTTGGGAACTCACTACTTCTTTAATAGAAACCTTGCAAGTGATTCATTTTTTTCCTGTTTAAACAACTAATACATATATACATTCTTAAAATTCAATACAGAAGAGAAAGAATTATTCTCCTTGAGTACAACTTGCCTAATTTATCTCTTCCCCAACAAATAAGTTTAAAATTCCTTTCAGAATATTTTGTGCATACATAGGGTAGTTACACAATATTTTTTTTTATCATAAATGGACTCATGCTATACACAGCACTCAGAGAATTACATTTTCCTTTTATCAATGTTTGGAAGATATTTCTTTCCAACTAAGAAATCTATACCATTATTTTTCTAACTACACAATATTTGACAGAAGGAATGTGGCATAATTTATTGATGAACATACAGGTTGCTTTCAAATGTCTGGTGTCCAAAAAATCTTGTATTGATAATGTCTTTAAGAATGTACAGAAATCTCTACAAGATGGATTTTTAGAGGTAAAGTTATTTGGTCAAAGATAAAGCACATTTCCAATTTTATTGAGCCTGCTGATTTGCTCTCCAAAAAGTGTTCTACGAACTGGCCAACTGAGGCTGAAAGATAATTCTTACCTGATCGGTTAACTATCTATATACATATGTGTACATATTTGTATGTATACACATACATATAAACTAGATGTGTCCCACTCCAGTACTCTTGCCTGGAAAATCCCATGGACAGAGGAGCCTGGTGGGCTGCAGTCCATGAGGTCATTAAGAGTCAGACACGACTGAGCGACTTTACTTTCACTTTTCACTTTCATGCATTGGAGAAGAAATGGCAACCCACTCCAGTGTTCTTGCCTGGAGAATCCCAGGGATGGGGTCGCACAGAGTCGGCCACGACTGAAGCGACTTAGCAGCAGCAGCAGCAGCAACAAATATACTGAAATATATGTTATACACACATCAGTTTTATACTATTCAGGTATATGGAAGGCCACTCAGTTTTAGTTAGATAAATTAGGGAAGAATTTTCTTATACTCATATCCTTCCTAACTCATCTATCACTGAGCATCAGGGACTCAAACAAGAAAAGAGATCCACTCTGGGTGTAATGAACAAAAAAGTAACAGAGAAAAAATATCTGTTGTTTTCTGATATAACATGATGCCAAGGCAGAATACTCTCCCAGACAAGAAATTCTCCCTCAGAATATACATGACTCCACAATACCTAATGGATACATCCTAAGTCATTGTAGGAAGTCAATCCAACAGTGTATCAGAACTCATTATGCCTTTTTCTCTAAAGTTCTAGTGTGAAAACACTTGCTAAGAACTATATGTAACTTGAATTTCAAGGTGATCTGATTTAAATGAGCACAGAACCACAAATTATATATTTAGGTGTTTTTAGCTAAACTAGGAAAGAGAATTTTTTTTTCATCAGGCTCAAGGTTGGAGTGACAGTTACATAAAAAGTCTTATCGAAGTGCCTCCATAGCTGTGAGTCCTGACTTCAGCACTCCACGTATTTATAAGATAGTAACAAAAAATTATTCCAAAGCTCTTGAACAATTATATGCTCTTAAAACAGGTTGAAAACAAAGGACGACAAGTTTTGAGAGCAGTAGATCTGAGAGTACTTTAAAACTTCAGTAAGAAACTGTGTTTCTCAGTTAGAAAAGTACATAAAATTATTTATCAATCCATTATGGAACATCTATAGACTTAGAATTTACTGTGTTCCATTAAGTAGAGAAAATCCTTCCATTAGACTTTTCCTTATTTAGAGATGAAAACATCCTTCATCCAACCTCACTGAAGTCCAATATGCTCTCAGTGTCTACCACCTAACTCCTGCCCCACAACACATATATACACACATACACACACAAAGACACACATGTCATTATCACATATTTAGCAAAATAAGGTTACCAAATAATAAAACCATGACAGGTTGCATTGCAAGGACTTGCTTTCTGACAAAAAGCTAAGATGCATAAAACATTAAGTTGCTGCAACATTTGTTTTATTTACCAAAAAGAAAACAGAAATGTTAATAATTCAGATATACGAAGAGTCTGCACTGAAGGTTATAATACACTGGGGATTAGAGACACAACTACACAAGGTTGCACTTAGGTAGTGAAATATTTCAGAATAAAAGAATTTGTACTAAGGGTTGACTCTATTCCAACAAACAAAGCAAAAGATTATTTTTGTGATCTTTATGTGTTATTCTTGGAAAACTTTTCATCATTCAGAGATGAAAATTATTTGACTGTTGTGATTTTTTTTTTTAAAAAACCAACGATCTGATACTTTTCTTGGTAGGTTTTCACTTTATTGAGATGCAATTAACAGTCAATACAATGCATGAACTTTAAATGTTCAGTTTGATGAGCAGTGACAATTAAATACAGCCAAGCAATGACCATTCAAAATTCATATAGTAGAACAAATGTTCCCCAGTACTCCTTTCCAGTCACTTCTCTCCCTCCTCCTACATCTTAATATGGGATTTCTACCACCATAGATTATTTTGGTCTCTGTTTGGTTTTCACATATATGAAAGCCTACAGTATGTGCTCTTCTGTACACAGCTTCTTTCATACAATATAATGTTGATGTGTATGCACACTGTTCAGTGTATCGATAGTTTTTCCTTTTATTACTAAGCAACATTCAATTCTATGGATATACTACAACTTGTCTATCAATTTTTATATTGTTAGACATTTGGGATGATCCTAGTACAAGGCTATTATAAACATGGCTGCTATAAACATTTTTCTACAAGTCAAGGTGAATACCTCTGAGTACTACTTATTCCTAGGTCACAGGGGAGATGTATGTTTAACTTTTTAAGAAACTGCCAGTTTTCCTAATTAGTGTTACCACTTACGCTGCTATCATCATTGTATGAGAGGGTCTACCACTCCACATTGCCACCAAAATTTGATGTTTTCAGTCTGTTTTAGCCATTCCAAGGCATGTTTAGTAGCACCTCATTTTTCTTTTAGTTTTTATAGCCTGACGTGTGCGCTTTGGCACTCAGTCATACCCAACTCGGAGACCTTTTGGACTGTAACCCGCCAGATTCCTCTGTCCATGGGATTTTCCAGGCAAGAATACTGGAGTGGGTTGCCATTTCATTGAGGGGATTTTCCTGACCCAGGGATAGAACCAGCATCTCCTATGTCTCCTCTGTAGGTAGATTCTTTACCTGCTGAGTCATCAGGGAAGCCTCTAACTAAAGACATTGACCACTTTTAAAACGTACTACTTCTGTGAAGTATCTGTTCAGCTCTATCACACATATTTCTATTTGGTTATTTGTGCTTTTATACTTCATTTGTAGGAATTCTTTATGTATTCTGTATAAAAATTCTTTGTAAGATAATCTTTTCAGTTCACATTGTATGTATTAAGTTTTAGTGGAGTTCTTTTGATGGGCAGAATTTTTAAATTTTTTCTAAGTTTAATAATCAACTTATGTTTTATGATTTTTGTGTCCTGTAAAGGAAATATCTATCTAAACTGTGGTCATGAAAGTATTTCTTTTTTTCTAGAACTTTTTGAATCTGGTTTTATGTTTAGATCTATAACCAATCTAGAATTAACTTTGTGTATGGCATGAGATGAGAATCAAAATACATTTTCTTCCATGAAGATACCAAGTTGTTCCTGCAATGTCTATGGAAAGACTTCCCCCAAAATAGCTTTGGCACTTTTGTTAAAAAAAAAAAATCAGTAAATGGAATATATATGGGCCTATTTCTAGACTTTATTCTGTTCCATTATTCTATTTGCCTATGCCTAGACCAATACCACTCCCTTGGTTGCTCTGTATTTATAATAAATTTTGAAACCACGTAAAGTTTTCCAACTTTTGTTCTTTTTCAAGGTGATTTTAGCTATCCTATTTTCTTTGCATTTCTGTATATATTTAGAACCATCTCATCTACTTCTTCAGAATAGCTTGTTGACTTTTTGATAAAGATTGCATTGAATGTATATATGTATTTAGAAAGTAAAATATGTGACAGCAAGANTTGCTCTGTATTTATAATAAATTTTGAAACCACGTAAAGTTTTCCAACTTTTGTTCTTTTTCAAGGTGATTTTAGCTATCCCATTTTCTTTGCATTTCTGTATATATTTAGAACCATCTCATCTCCTTCTTCAGAATAGCTTGTTGACTTTTTGATAAAGATTGCATTGAATGTATGTATCTATTTAGAAAGTAAAATATGTGACAGCAAGATTTACTTTCCAATCTAGAAACATGGACTAACTCTATTTTTTTAAGTCTTATTTAACTTCTCAGTAATATTTTAGTATAGAGATCTTAAATATTTTTCATTAGACTGATTTTTCTTATTTTCATATGCTATAGTACTTTTTTGTTTTTGTTTTTCAATATAAATGTATTTATTTTAATTGGAGGCTAACTATGATATTGTATTGGTTTTGCCATACATTTTTAAACTGTTATTTTCCAGTTGGTGGTGAGTGGAGACATGCTCTACAGTGGGGATCCCTTGTAGTTCTAACCTATTACAAGAAGCCAGCCATGCCTATTAAACATGTTAGCAGTTCAGCTGATTTTTTCCCTCTCCTTTATTTAGTAGACATTTTTTCCAGTGATAAGAGCAGTGGTAATACTCTCTTATTCTGTAAAGGGATCTTCACACTGTGATGTTTTATTTGTTTGGATTTCTTTATGTGCTCAGCTTTATGACAGGATATTTTTTAACTATGATGTTTATAGTTTAACTGGTTTGTAATCTGGTTGTTAATTTGAGACTGAAGGTCTGTCACAACTTTTTACATTTAAACTAAAAAACATTTTGGTGAATTTTTTCATACTTATAGAACAACCTTCCTTATTACTATGCCTGAAAGAGCAAAAAAAGAATAGTATCAAATAGCACCCAAGAGTCCATGCAATCATGATGAAGACTAATCATGAATTTGACTTTTTTAAAATCCAAAGCCCATAATGTAACCTTTCATGAGTAAATTACCCAAGTCTTCTTCTAAAGTTGCCTTTGAAACCACGTTGCTCACTATTACTTCTTCTAATTGGCTATTTATTGAAATACTACTTCTCTGTACAATATCACCACTTTATTTTTTTCTTTCTGATATTCTAAAAGCACTTGTTTGAAGTTAAGAGCTCTGTTAATGTCTACTGGGGTCTCTTTCAGAGGCTGTTATAAAAATTGAAATCTAGATAAAAGAACATCCTGGGGAAATAATCAATGAGAAAAGAGTGAAAGTCATCAACCAAGCAGTCTTTCAGATGCAGGCGGTAGTGTGAGTTAAGAGAAATAATACAGCATCTCTCTGCTAAGGCTCAAAAAGGTCAAAGTTGCTCATGATGCTACATCACCACTATTACCATTTCTCTCCAAACTACTCTCCAACTGACTTTACCCACTCCAAAATATCTTCTGCATCTACTGCAACTTAGATTCAACAGAGAAAAAAAAAAAAAGAATTCAAGAAGGCCCCAAACTCAAGGTTGAATCTTAGATTCATCCCACCACAACCACCCAAAATATTTGCCCAATTCTGGTCCTGTAAATCAAAAATCTTGATGCATAGTTTCCATAGTTATTTCTTAAATCATTTTAATGGAAGATGAAAAATTCCATAATAAGAACTTACACTCAGAGTGACTGTCATTTGATCTGCTAATGCTCAAATTATGGTAGGCCCTATGAAAAGACTCATAGTCCATGATTTCTGGCTTATTGCTGAAAAGTAATGGCACTTAACAAGATTCCCAAAGACTAAACACTTATCTTCATTCTCAATACAAAAACTCTTCAGAGAAAAAATTTGGCTACTCCCTTAACGCTGAATCTCATTTCAGATCCATGTTCCTTACTATAGCCCACGTGTAATTATTTAAATGTCATGAAATCCTGCAAATGTGTTTGATCGAGTAATTGAAATTACTTCATGTAATTTATTTTACTTTCCGTGATGGAAATGTGTGCACATAAATGTCACTGCTCTGTCAACGCACTTAATGGCAGCTGCTTATATCCTTCGAGGGTTTCTCGTCAGTGGGGATTTTACCTTCCAAATAAAATTTCTCTCTTCCTACACACATGTGGACTGAAGCCCCAGTCAGTGTATATTATTAGTAAGAAATTCCTCCACGAGATTCTTTGACCACAGAGATGAGGCCAGGACTTCACTGGGGCCAAGTTCTTGCTTTAACAGGATTTCTGGAATATTTTCACAAATGATACAAGTGGTTCTTTTAAAAGCAAGACTGCAGTAGCACATAGTGCCCTTTTTGGAAGCAATTTTTGCATACCAAGAGCAGATGCTTCTATGACTTGAAGTTAGTAGGCACCGAAAGACAGCAAAACTGACACAGGAATACTGAGCCAGCATCTCACCAAACCATTTTTGTGAAGGGTTCTGTGCCTTAGGATCTCACTTCTTACATTTGCCTATGTATCTTGCACGGGTGAAACCACAACCTGCCTTTGCTTGAGGAACTTGCCTTTCTGCCTTCTTACTAAGCACAGCTATATGAAGAGCTTTTGACTGTCGGGATAGAAAGTTAACGTTTTTTTCTCTGTCATTTGTAAAGCATAAAGCAAGAAGCATCTTTGTAATTTAACAAGAGATATGCTTTCATGTAAGCATATTAAACATGGTTTCATAAAATACTCAGAGTGAAGGAAGACTAAATCCTTGATTATCTACTTGAAATAAAATTTTCAGTTTGAGAAGGAATATGGTAATCTTTATAATTGATCTGGGCAAATATTTCTCTTAGACTAATTAGGCAACAGTGATGATAGACTATTCTAGCAAAGTTTAAAAAGGATGTGGTTTCTTCCCATGGTATAATCTGAGAAGGGGTACTGTTATTCTTTCTACTGCAAAATTATTTCTGTTAAAAATTGATGAATTATTTTTAGTTAATTACATGTTTAGATTTGAAGACAAGTGAATCAAGTACCTTATTAAATGTAGTTATTGAATTATTTTGGTTACTTATTCACATCAATGGAATTGACTTTTGTATTACATATCAAAGGGAACTTTCTCAGCAGATTAATATGTAAGCCTCTAGAAAAAATTTTCTAAGTGAAAAAAATATATATGCTTATACATACAAACTTGCATACTGTGAGGACTACAAATGTCAAATGACTTACAGGTAACATAAAATCATGCTGAATTTTGCTATTTCAATTTTAGACACACACTGCACAAAAAACATAGATGTGTATTTATTGTCATGATGAAAGTTCCCTTAAATATCATGATTTATTATATGTATTAGCACCACTCATATTTTCTTCAGTAACCCACTTTTACTAGTTCTAAAATATCTTTATGTGAGTAAAGGAACAAAGCTCTCTTTTCGGTTTGGATTGCAGGAGTTCAGCCTTCATAATAATGCAACCATCAAATAAATGACTAAGTTTCTAGGTTGGACTCTCAGAAGCACCAATTAGACAAGACACCCACTGGCCTGAGCCACTGCATTTGCAATTTGTTCTGATCCCTCTTCATCCCTCAGCACAGATAAGGGCCCTACCGGGCGAGAATCTGGGGCCAGTAGCTAGAAGCAGCTACTGAAACCACTTTAGCATGTTTCCAGGACTTGAAGAGGCCTCTTACCTGCTACATCCTCCAGAAGGTAAGCAAAGCCATCACTGCAAAGCCAGAAAGTGGCCAGAAGATGTGCAAGAAAGCAGCTATAGATGAAGCTTGCCTACAGGGTCTGGACAAGGCACCCAGCACCTTGTGATGCAAGGTGGAGAGCTTGGTGGATGAGTAAGCACCCATGGGCCACATGTCTGGTTCTTCCCAAGAAGCTCCAAGTGTTGCAAGAATTTCAAGTTCTAACTGATCTTACAATTTATTGTGAAGGCATATTCAAAGTAGGAAGATAGCACATATTTTTTTATAATTCTGTTCACTTCATCTGTAACTTTCAAATCTTTAGATATATGGTATATCGATCTTTATTTTTAATTGCACCTGTAGCCGAGCAAAAGTTAAGACTAGGAACAGACTTGTCTTTTAATAAAGACTCCAATATCCCTGAGCATGATTACCAGTTTTTCATTTCACTGTAGCATCATTTTTATCATAAGCTCTAAAAAAATAAGTAGAACTAACTACATGTACATAATACATCATAAAAGCCATAATATGCATACAAAGGGTAAATAAGCTGCATACATATATTATCTGATAAAGAACAGCAAAGAACATAAATGTATTATTCATGACGTGAAATGCAATGATTAATAACCTGCAAAGCTACATTGCTTCCTACCTGTGGACATAAAATGATTAATGTTTTTAAAAGTATAGAATGTGACTCCCAAGCTATATTAACTAAAATTTAATAACTTCAACAGAAGCCATGAAAAAAGAACAGGAAACTAAAAAATGAACTGAATTGTGTTCTCTCAGTTTCAAAATATATATATTTACAATCACATTTTTCTTATTAAAAATGTTAAATCAAAGGATATGTAGATACAAAGAACACATAGGTGTAACTCAAGCAAATTCAAACACTGAAAGAGGGACTTTGCCATTCAAAGTGTCTTTGCCACAATATGCTTCTCTTCAAAATGTTTGCATAAATTCTTTACAGAACATTGAATCAAATGGACCACAGTGGACCAACAACAGAGGCAGCGATTATTTGTATTAACACATGGTATATGTCAAGGACCTGACTTTTAATTTTTAAATGTATCTGTACCTATTTTAGAGCTATAAGAAATTTGCTTTAATTAAAAAGATTGAGAAAACTAATGTTCATGAAGTGAAACAGTCTTTTTAGCTGGTACCCAAAGTCTTACACCCAAATGGTCTAGTAAAGTAATATAAAAATGAAACTTTAAAAGTGAAATATTTAATGATTCAAAAGAATCATTATAGATTGTACTGAGCCTAAATTTAAAAAACTAAGATCATAGTATCTGGTCCCATCACTTCATGGCAAATAAAGGGGGGAAAATGGAAGCAGTGACAGATTTTATTTTCTTGGGGTCTAAAATCACCGACTAAGGTCTGTCTAGTCAAGGCTATGGTTTTTCCTGTGGTCATGTATGGATGTGAGAGCTGAACTGTGAAAAAGGCTGAGCACCAAAGAATTGATGCTTCTGAACTGTGGTGTTGGAGAAGACTCTTGAGAGTCCCTTGGACTGCAAGGAGATCCAACCAGTCCATTCTGAAGATCAACCCTGGGATTTCTTTGCAAGGAATGATGCTAAAGCTGAAACTCCAGTACTTTGGCCACCTCATGTGAAGAGTTGACTCATTGGAAAAGACTCTGATGCTGGGAGGGATTGGGGGCAGGAGGAAAAGGGGACGACTGAGGATGAGATGGCTTGATGGCATCACGGACTCAATGGACGTGAGTCTGAGTGAACTCCGAGGGATGGTGATGGACAGGGAGGCCTGGCATGCTGTGATTCATGGGGTCACAAAGAGTCGGATACAACTGAGCAACTGAATGGTGCCTGCAGCCATAAAATTAAAAGACACTTGCTCCTTGGAAGGAAAGCTATGACAAAACTAAACAGTGTATTGAAAAGCAGAGACATCACTGCCAACATAGGTCCGTCTAGTCAAAGCTGTGGTTTTTTCCCAGTAGTCATGCATGGATGTGAGAGTTGGACCATAAAGAAGGCTGAGTGCCAAAGAATTGATGCTTTCAAATTGTGGTGCTGGAGAAGACTCTTGAAAGTCCCTTGGACAGCAAGGAGATCAAACCAGTCAATCCTAAAAGAAATCAACCCAGAATATTCATTGGAAGGACTGATACTGAAGCTCCAACACTTTGGCCATCTGATTTGAAGAGCCAACTCATTGGAAAATGCCCTGATGCTAGGAAAGATTGAGGGCAGGAGGTGAAGGGGGTGACAGAGAACTATATGGTTGAATGGCACTACCAACTCAACTGACATGAGTTTGAGCAAACTGTGGGAGATAGTGAAGGACAGGATAGCCTGGTGTGCTGCAGTCCATGGGGTTGCAAAGAGTCAGACATGACTTAGCAACTAAACAACAACAAAGCCTAAATTTATCATGGTAAAGAGTAATTTGGCTACCAACAACAACAGGAAAAAAAATGCAGCATTCTGTGCATATTCTCTGCCCTTTCCAAAGGGATCACAAAAATCAAAGGGTTTAATGTCAACTCTTTTTCTATAGTGAGAATCTACTTATTCAATTTCTGTTCATATTTAACAAATATTATACAGTACACATGTGCCAGAAGTTCTTGTAAGCACTTTATAAATAGAAACTATCAAAATCATAACAATCCTCTGAGGTTGATACTATCACTAGGTCTATATTATAGGTAAGGAAACAAAGGAAGAGGTTAAGTGACTTGGTCAAGGTCACACAGCTCTGAGTTGTGTTGTTCAGTCACTAAGTTGTGCCCAACTCTTTGTACCACATGGAATACAGCATGCCAGACTTTGAGGCCAGAGCTAGAATTCATACTAAGACCAACTGCTCCAGAGTCTGGATTCTTTAACTGCTATGCTATGCTGACCATTTTTTGCATGTCTCAGGACTTTATTAATAAAAGTGAAAGAAACAAACAACTAATTCAAGAAATTTAAAGTAGTAATAGAAAAGCTCTTGTTATATATAACCATTAAGTTCATGGATTTTTGGTGGATTTGATCCAGGTTTCACACAAAGCCATGGAAACAACCACACTCTTTTCCAATGGGTGGTTTAAGAATGGCCCCCAAATTCCATAATCACTGTTTTATTTCTACTAGCAATCTCAGACAAGAAGTGTCCCCTTTCTTCATCTATAATTCCAAAAAGTCCTCAGAAGAGCTCATGCTTGGACCACGTTACCACCTCTAAATGAATTGCCATAGCTGGTAAGGAGAACAGACTACAATGCTCTGGTTCCCCAGACCTAAGGCATATATACCAGCTGTGGTTACTGACAGTCAATGACCTCAACCTGAATCTTAAGGAATTTTTTCCCACCATAGGTTCTATTACTACAAGAATAGAAAAAGATGATGAGCAGGAAGAAACTGCATGACATGAGTAAATGGTTTCATTCATTAAAAAGATTTCAGCCGATACTCAAATGTACAAGCTATTTTAAGTTATCCTATCATTACAATAATACTTTTAAAAATACAACAGAATATATAGATACAAATATTTTCTAAACACACTGATTCCATTTTCAAATGTATTTTACACAAAACCCAGAGACTTCAGTTCTTAAATTTCACTATGATCGTGTAACTGCAATTAATAGAAAATTAGATTTGCTTCTCTATTACCACCAGACCCTGTTAGTACAAAATCTTCTGCTTGAAATTTCCAAAATCAGAGGCAATAATACCCATTATTGAAAACTGAAGCTGTTTTTCTTCAAATATTTGAATTCTGTGTTTCTTGGTTTTTCTTTTTAATACAGAATATTAATATGTAGAATTTACTGGCATGTCTATACAGATGCTTTTTTCTGGAAAAAACTTAAAGGCACACCTCAAAATAAATGAAAATCATGATCAACAGACAGTAATGACTTTATGAAGTACATAGGCCAACAAAAATTTTTCTGCAGTTAATTTGAACTCTTCTGTGATTTATGTAGTTATCTATATTAAATTACATAAGAAAGAATATCCTAAAATAAGAGAGAGTAGAGAAAGGAAGAAAAAATAATTTGCAGTTGTAACTAGANACAAACTATGTAGTCAGTTATTTCTGCTTCTTCATCCTTTACTTGTTTGCTTTGTACATTTCTAAGTGATATAGCCAGACCAGTTGTAAGAACACAATAGATACTCAGGGATAGAATTCATTAGTAAAGTAGGAATGATCTTTGCCTTTTTGATTATTATTCTGTATCACTATTTAATCCTCTGTGGCATTTGTCTTTCTTCCACTCTTCATCATGTCTTGGGAGGGAGCAGTTGAGAACACATAAGAGATGTGTATAAGAGACAGGAAGTACAATAGTATAGGAAAAAGTTTTAAATTGCAGTAAGAGTTTAGCTTAGATCACAAAGAAATCATTGAAAAAATAACCCTTCAACTGATAAAGAAGAACTTTTGAAAGGAAGAATACTTCAGAGTACATACATTTCTCACTAGCAAAACAAGACCCTTTTTCTGATTATTTAATTTGTTCTAAGTTGAGACATAGGAGTTCTTTCAACAGTTTCAACATTAACAAGGGCACGGAGGTTGTGTTAAGATATACTTTTTTTTTTTTTTTACTAATATAGACATCATTACTTAATCTTTTAAAAGATAATGCAACAATTCTCTTTAATTCCAGATTAATTTTCTTTTCTAAAGCAATTTTGAAATATGTAACTGTTAACTGCCTTCTGCATAATATTTTTAAGACTCAGTACACTTTTTAAAGAAATATATTTTTCTTTCCACACAATTCAAAAATGGCAGAAAATATTTTACTCAGACTCAAAGTCTCAGATGAAACCCCAACATGTTAGGCAAATATTACTTTTTGTATTCCATGGGATTTTCTTCTCAAAAAAATAGTTTCAGTGATTCTTATGTGTTCTCAACTGCTCCCTCCCAAGACATGATGAAGAGTGGAAGAAAGACAAATGCCACAGAGGATTAAATAGTGATACAGAATAATAATCAAAAAGGCAAAGATCATTCCTACTTTACTAATGAATTCTATCCCTGAGTATCTATTGTGTTCTTACAACTGGTCTGGCTATATCACTTAGAAATGTACAAAGCAAACAAGTAAAGGATGAAGAAGCAGAAATAACTGACTACATAGTTTGTTAGTGGTTTTGTACCAAGAGAGCTATGTTTAGAGAGAACTATTCAGCAATTATTTTCAGGATGTAGAGAACCAGGGAGAAACTAGGCAACGAAAGGACCTGGGAAAAGTCCCATGCGAAAGCACTGTGCTTTATGCTTTCATTGCAAAAGCAATTTCCCTCAGTAGTGGTTATTCAGTGGGTTTGGCAATCATGATTACGTTCAAAACTAGATAAAGAATGTCACCAGCTTCAGGTGACTCTCTGCAAGAAATCTAGAGGAGTTGGGTGTTAATGAGAAAACTGAATTTAGACTAATTAGTTTCTGAAATGGGTGAAGGAGAATGGTGAATAAAAAATGTTGTATGGAGAGCAACAAAATTCCTACTGAGGGTGTCTTTTGGGAAAGATAATGCATTAGAAATCCATGAGTCTATTCCAGTTCCCCAAACCAGAAACCAGCTATGATTGTACCAAAGCTGTATCTTGTACCAAAGAGATACAAGAACACTAATAACAAGGGATGGTAACAAACCCTAACATAGGAATGCCTATAAGATATAATCCAAACTGAATAAAAGTATGGGCTGATCCACAATTCTTTTATAACAAAGCAGAGTAGTGCTGCAAGAAGTAAGCAGTTTTGTCAACTGCTTTAATTTGAAGCAGTAAAGGCTGGAGGAATTGCACTGCCATGGCAAAGACGTGAGACATAGCAATGGTTCCCTTCCTCACAGGACTCTAGGTACATAAAGGAGGATTTACAGTGACTGGCACATCCCTACAGGGATGAGGGATGTACCAGCCCTCATCTGAGCAAGTTGAAAAACCATGTAGAGGGATTATGAAGAGCTAAACCCCAGAGCCAAACTCTGCAATTTTGGACAGATTAAAGAGAAAACAAGTAAGGAACGTTGGCCTTTAGTTGAAGTCATTTCAACAGATATTGAGATTAAAACTTACAGAAACAAAGTTACCACAAATGCTGATATTCCCACCCTTCCTCAGCTAATTAATAACTAAACGTGTGGCATTTACCTATAAAAATCTGGCATTTCGGTTAATTATGTCTGTTACGTTTGCTACTTTGAATTTTTTTATTGGAATATAGTTGATTTACAATGTTGTGTTAGTTTCAGGTGTACAGCAAAGTGAATCTTATATGTATACATATAGCCACTCTCCTTTAAGATTCTTTTCCCCTATAGATCATTACAGAGTACTGAGTAGAGTTCCCTGCGCTAAACAGTAGCCTTATCTATTTTATATATCGTAGTGTCTATATGTCAATCCCAATCATCTATCCCTCCCCATCTCTACCCATGCAACCATGAGTTTATTTTCTACATCTGTAACTATTTGTTTTGTATATAAGTTCTTCTGTACATTTTTTTAGATTCCACAGGTAAGCAATATCATGATATTTGTCATTCTCTGTCTGAATTA
Source organism: Raphicerus campestris (assembly GCA_006410735.1). Classification (NCBI taxonomy): domain Eukaryota; kingdom Metazoa; phylum Chordata; class Mammalia; order Artiodactyla; family Bovidae; genus Raphicerus; species Raphicerus campestris. The sequence goes on along the minus strand of SJYW01034672.1, from coordinate 46,304 downwards.
CTTCACACACTATGACAATCTCTAGGTCCATCCATGTTGCTGCAAATGGCATTAATTCATTCTTTTTATGATACACTGAGTAATATTCCATTGTATATAGATACCATATTTTCTTTACCCATTCTTCTGTTGATGGGCATTTAGGCTGCTTCCATGTACTGGCTATTGTAAATAGTGCTGCAATGAATATTAGGGTTTTCTTTGGATATATGCCCAGGAGTGTGATACCTGGGTCATATGAGAGCTTTATTATTCATTTTTAAGGAACTGTCGTGTTGTTCTCCATAACGTCTACACCAGTTTACATTCCCACTACCTCAACATAAAAAAGTCCATAAATGACAAACCCACAACAAACCTCATTCTCAGTGGTGAAAAGCTGAAAGCACTTGCTTTAAAGATCAGGAACAAGACAAAGATGTCCACCCTCACATTATTTTTAATATTTTTTTGAAAGTCCTAGTCATGACAATCAGAGAAGAAAAAGAAAGAAATCTGAATTGGAAAAGTAAAATTGTCATACTTGCATATGACATGATACTGAGAGAATCAATTCCTAGGCAGGTTGATAAGAAGCCCAGGGTTCCCCAAGAGAGAGGGGTCTGGAATTCTCAAGGAGGAAGAAAGAACAAATGTTTTTTTCCTCTATCTATTGCTTAGGATTATATAACAATAATGCATTCTGCTTAAGGACAATCTCTGGGGAAAAAAAAACCTTCTGGCTAATCCTGTTATCTTAAAATGTAAATTATGGAAGTGAGCTCTTTACAACCTCCACACATTCTTTTGATTCACTGTAATAAGTAATTAAAAATATATAACTCCATTGCTAACACTAGTGATGGGGTACTCTTTCTGCCCCCTTTTGGTGTCTATGTCAGAAGCTTTCTCTATCCCTTTTATACTTTAATAAAACTATTACACAAAAGCTCTGAGTGATTAAGCCTCATCTCTGGCCCCGGATTGAATTCTTCTCCAGAGGCCAAGAATCCTGGCGTCTTTCATGGTTCAGCAACAACCTTTCAAAACCATACATAGAAAATACAAAAGATGCTACCAGAAAACTATTAGAGCTCAATGAATTTTGTAAAGTTGCAAGATGCAAAATTAATACACAGAAATCTCTTGCATTCCTATACACTAAGAAAGAAATCAATAAATCAATCACAAGATTGATCAAGGAAATAATCACATTTATCATCACATCAAAATATTGGAGTAGGTTGCCATTTCCTTCTCCAGGGGACAACTTCCTGACCCAGGGATCAAACCCAGGTCTCCTGAAATGCAGGCAGATTCTTTACCGTCTGAACCACCTGGGAAGCTCCTTTCAAAAAGAATAAAATACCTAGGAATAAAACTACCTAAGGAGGCAAAAGACCTGTACTCTGAAAACTATTAGATGCTGATGAAAGAAATCAAAGATGATGCGAACAGATGGAAAAATATACCATGTTCTTGGATTGGAAGAATCAATATTGTGAAAATGACTATACTACTCAAAGCAGTTTACAGATTCATTGCAATCCCTATCAAATTACCAAAGGCATTTTTCACAAAATTAGAATTAAAGAAATTGACAATCTGTATGGAAAAACAAAAGATCACAAATAGCCAAAGCAATCTTGAGAAAGAAAAACAGAGCTGGAGGAATAAGGCTCCCTGACTTCAGAACTATACTACAAAGTTACAGTAATTATGTCAAATTTTGAAGACCTTGGTAAAGAAAAAGGAGAATCCACCACACTTCTACTATTCTGAAGCAAATAGCAGATCTAATTAAAAATTTACCCGGGAGAATATCAGTCAGATAAAAACTTATGAAGAAAAACTGCAACATAATAGTAAAAGTAAACATAACGTGCAAGTACAGATGTAAAGGTATGCTTTTGAAGCTTCATTACAGGAAGCAAAAGAAAACTTTTAAGCATATATATACACATATAATGGATAAGCAAAAAGATCCTACTGTATAGCACAGGGAACTATATTCAATACCCTAAAATAAACTATAATGGACAAGACTATGAAAAAGTATCTACATGTATAACTGAGTCAGTTTTCTCTATAACTGAGTCACTTTAGTGTATAGCAAAAACTAATACAACATTGTAAACCAACTATACTTCAATAACATAAAATTTTTTAAAAAAAGAAAACTAAGTAAAAACTGCTTTGCTCTCCCAGGAAAATTAAATAGGCTCAATGAGTAATAAACAAACTCACATAAATGGAATATGACAGGGTTAAGTCAAAAAAAGAATATGATATAGTTAAGCCAAAAAATATATTTTTTTAAATCTCCAAGGAGTTTTAAGTGGTGTTAGAAGCTATATAAGCTTAGAAGCTATTGAAAAGAAAAGTAGAATTAACATGTCAAAAATCCAATCACTGCTTGGATGAGAGGCTTTAAAATTCACCCAGAATATGGTATAAGGGAAAAATATGAGAGACATTGAGAATAGACAGAAGAAATCCACCATTTAGGAATATGATTTCCTGCAGAAGAAAACAGAACAGATGGGATGGAAATAATAACCACAAGTGTATTAAAAGTACATATATCTGATCAAATCTACAGCCAAAAAGTATTCACCCTGCTCTAGGTGAAATTATTAAATGAGAACTGTCACCTCATTTCAACCTGGTGAAAATATTCAATTTTAAGAGCAAAGAAAAAAGCCTGCAAGCATCTAAAGGGANAGTACATATATCTGATCAAATCTACAGCCAAAAAGTATTCACCCTGCTCTAGGTGAAATTATTAAATGAGAACTGTCACCTCATTTCAACCTGGTGAAAATATTCAATTTTAAGAGCAAAGAAAAAAGCCTGCAAGCATCCAAAGGGAAAAAAAATTTTTCATCTATAAAGAAAAAGGAAAGCAATTTGATCACATCGTTTTTTCCTCAGTGACCACATTAAATGTTACATAACTTCTATCAACATTTGTAAATATCAAAGTAGAAGGGTTCTGACTCATTCGATCTATAGTCTGATAAATTGTCATTCTGGAAAACAGGCAAAGAAAAAAAACTTTCAGATAAAAACATGATGTGAAAAATACATCCTTTATGTGCCACTGCAGTGGGTGAGTGGGAAGGCAGCTATTTGAAGATATATACCAATAAACTAAAACTATATAAAAAACAAACAGCCCATAAATGAGGAATTTGGTGGTGGGCATTAAATATATAAACCCACATGTGTGTATGTGTGCAAGTCAAATAAGAGATTGAAGAAACTGAAAATTTGCCAACACTTCATCTTAAGAAGTTGAACAGTTACTGAAGTGGGTATCTTGAGTAATACAGAATCCAAAAAGTTTTTTCAAGTCTTAATATCGATCTCTATCAATTTGGAGGCTTTCCACATTACAGAAGAGAAAAATATCAAAAGAACTCCCGCCATAAAAGAAAACAAAGCAAAGAGGTAAGAAGCATCAAAGAAAAAAAAAAAAAAAGGTTGCAATAGCACTAAGAGACAAGTTCAAGCTAAAAGCTTCAAAGGAACAAAGAATGTTACTTTTATGAACAAAAGAACAATGCTCAAAGGCTATAACTGTCATCAGTTTTATGCATCAGATAAAGACTAAAACATAAAGCAAAAGAGAGTTGGAAAGAGAAATTGACATAGTATTACAGTAAGAGCTCTTAACCGCCTCTGCAAATTAACTGACAATTTATATTCTTCTGCAGAATACGCTGGCATATCCTTAGCAGTCTTAATGCTGACCGCCAATGCACTGCCCTCTCTGCATGCTCATACCTTTCTACCCCCACAAATTGAGTTGGATGCTTACCAAGGGTCAGTCATATTTGTTTCCAAACATGCTTATGTCTGTTGTACTTGATAGTGACATTGGATCTGATATTGTATATTAAACACCACATATTAAATGTGAAAACAGGGTTTATACTTCATTACAACTTAAAGAGTTTGTAAAGCTTCTATCAATGTGACTAAGAATTCCTCTCAAATTACATGTGGGGACACAAAGGTAAGTTATTGGGAGATCAGATATTAATTGTAAAAACCTAGATGTTATTCTATATCCAAATCACTTACAAAAATGCCTTTAAAATCTCTTTCCACTTTAAGAAATCTACATTTAAAAATGACAGACCTTTCAAATGGATGTGGTTTAAGCCAGACAAATAGAACTCCAATACAGAGCCCATACCTTAGGAAAGACTTTGACTCATCAAAAGATTTGCATCTAAATATCTATCTGTGTTTTAAACCAAAATAATACATCTTCTTATGTTTTTCTTCTTTATCCCCTGTTGTAACAGGCATTTTGGATTAACTGATTTGCTCCAGTCGTCATCATGTTAGATAAACATTTACTGTTCCACAATATTTTAATGCTCCTTTCTCAGTATTTGATAGATCTGTCAAAAGTAAAATGACCCTACGGAGATAATGACTGGTAACAAATATAACTAATAAATTTGCTTTTAGAGACTTATGCACAGACCTGCAAAGAAATAATATTCATTTTTAAATGTTCTTTGACCATATATAAAATCTGGCCTCATATTAGACTAAACATACCATAAATTTTTAAAGTTAACAATATTAGGATCTACATTCTTTGACTATGGTGTAAAGATCCTGAAGCTAGAGAATATCTTGTGTGTTTGAAAACATGAAGTGTTCAGTATGACTGAGGCAGAGTAAACCTGGGGGCCATTAGAAGGACTTCAGCTCACACTTGAGACAGAAGTAAAAAATCTGTACTAATTTTTGCTGATTTTTTTAAATTTGCATAGAGTGAAACATATTTTGTAAGGATTTTAATAAACACACAAGAGTCATATATTCACCACTCCAACACCATACAGAAAAGTGATCTATGTGGTTTATAAGCTCAGTCTGGTAGCTTCACCACAAATAGGACTGCCGAGTCAAGGATATGAACAGGGAAACCAGTTAGAAGGTTGCTGGAAAAAAAACATGGGTGATATGTGGCATGGACCACAATGGTGGCAGTGGAAGTGGTTTGAATTTTCTGAATTCCATAGGTAATTCTAAGGATAAGCTTGCTTGATGTATTGCCAGAGTGGACACACATTACAAGGGAAAGAGAGGAGTTAAAGAGTAGTCTAAATTACTTTAAAGAAATAAAAGGAAGATGCTGACCTGAGATGGGAACAACAGGAAGAGTAGTTCAGGATAACATATAAATGTTAATTTTGAATTGCCTATAAGACATCCAAATAACTAACCAGCATTTGAATATATGATTATAAAGAAAAGAAGGAGGTCTTGGACTAAGATATGTAAATTTGAAAGCTGTCAGCATATAGATGACATTTAAAGCCACTATGTAGGATATTATCACCAAGGGATTCTATACAGATGGGAAAAAAAAAAGGTCAAATGACTCAACCTAGGAGGCTGGAGAAGCTTGAGAAACACAGCAAAAGAGACACAAATGAAACAGCCACTGCGATATGAAGCAAACAAAACGTGTAATATCTAGGGAAGAAAAGNGAAAAAAAAGGTCAAATGACTCAACCTAGGAGGCTGGAGAAGCTTGAGAAACACAGCAAAAGAGACACAAATGAAACAGCCACTGCGATATGAAGCAAACAAAACGTGTAATATCTAGGGAAGAAAAGCAAGGAAGTACTGCAAGGATGAAGGAGTAATAGTTTCAAAACCTGTAGGAAGGTGAGGACTGAAAACTGTCATTGGATTAAGCAACTTGGAGATCACTGGTGACCTGCACGACCACTCTTAGAATAGTTTTGGGTATCAAGTAAAATCTGACTGGAATAGGTTCAGTCTAACAGAGAAAAAAATGAACTGCAGTCAATGCATAGAGCTAGATATTTTTAGAAGTTTTTATATAAATGAAAGGAAACAGTGATAGTAGCTGGAAGAAGTAGTGGTCAGTTTGTTTCATTAAAATAAACCACTATATGTTCATGAAAAAGTTCAATGAAGAGAGAAATCTGATGATGTAAGAATAGAGGTGAATTGTTACAGTGAAGTTCTAAAAAGGATAAGGGAATGAGACCTTGTGTATGAATAGATGGCTTTCCTTTGCTAGAAATTTACATAGTTCGTTCATACAAAGGAGTTAAGATGCTAACTAGACTTTGGCCACCAGATGCAAAGAATTGACTCACTGGAAAAGACCTTGATGCTGGGAAAGACTGAAGGCATGAAGAGAAGAGGACAACAGAGGATGAGATGTTTGGATGGCATCACCGACTCGATGGACATGAGTCTGAGTAAGCTCTGGGAGTTGGTGATGGACAGGGGAGCCTGGCATGCTGCAGTCCATGGGGTCACAAAGAGTTGGACACAACTGAGTGACTGAACTGACTGAGACATCATGGTGATCAGTTTGATATGCACAGAAATACATACTGAATCACTATGTTGTATACTGGAACTAACGGTGTTGTAGGTCAATTACANCCGGGTCTCCCGCATTGCAGGCAGACGCTTTACCATCTGAGCCACCAGGGAAATAAGGGGGTGAGGGCATTTGCTGAGTTAAGAATATGGAAAAGTGATAGGTTAATTAGAGGTCCTTGAGTTTAAAAAGGATTGTTGAGTTGGACTAGTAAAGGGAGTCAGCTGGAAAAGCAGGAAGTGGTGGTCAGAGAATAGGAAGCTAGAAATTGAACTGCTAGACTGGAGGTAGGTAGTAACAACAAAATCCAGGCTATAAAAAAGAGTGGCAGAATAGAGCCAGTATCAGTGGAGGATATAAGGCAAGACAGGAGAGGTTAGAATATTGGATGAATAACATCACCATGAATATGACAGTACTTGTACAGGAGGAAGAAACTGATACAGGAGCTCAATTCTTCAGGAAATGAGGGGAAGTGAAATACACAGAGTGGATGACTTCAAAAAGAAGAAATAATGAGTGACAGAGTGTGCTAACAGATTCAAAACTCGAGGTTCATTTCCTTCTTTCTTTAGNGCTCAATTCTTCAGGAAATGAGGGGAAGTGAAATACACAGAGTGGATGACTTCAAAAAGAAGAAATAATGAGTGACAGAGTGTGCTAACAGATTCAAAACTCGAGGCTCATTTCCTTCTTTCTTTAGGAGGGAAATAAAATAGTCAATATGCATGGCTTCCCTGGTGGCTCAGAGGGTAAAGTGTCTGTCTACAATGCAGGAGACCTGGGTTCGATCACGGGCTCAGGAAGATCCCCTGGAGAAGGAAATGGCAATCCACTCCAGTACTCTTCGCGGGAAAATCCCATGGACTGAGAAGCCTGGTAGGCTACAGTCCATGGGGTTGCAAAGAGTTGGACACAACTGAGCGACTTCACTTTCACCTTCAATTAAGAAAAAAGAAAAATCCCACTCCTCCATCTTCAGTAGCTTAAGAGGGCTTCTCCCCCACTTTGGCTTCACCACATTGGGGAGGAGACTAGCCGACCTAGGGAAAGCTCTTTCAGGGTGAACTCAGTGGCTTAGTACTGTTAAGGAGAGAAAGGGCCTGAGTTTAGTTCTGTAGCTTGGCTCTAGTGGCATGGAAGGAATCCAGAAATTCTCATATGACCTAAGGAGGGCTGTGGAAGGTAACTGAAGGAATGTCTAGTAATTAATTGATGGGATGATAAATGGAGCCATCACCTGTATCTGAGAGCTGCAGATCACACCGGCTGGAGAGGAAAGGGAATCATAGCCAGACCTTATCAGCAGCCACTGTATTTTCAAGTGTTAAGGCAGGTCCCATCCAAGCCATGAGAGAAGAGACTCATGTCCATCCTCAAACTTCAGCAGAGAATGCCAACAAATTGAGGTATGATTGACAGGCTGATAAGAGCCATCATTGCTGCAGAATTCAATAAAGATCCAGAGAGCACCACAAGGACACACAGAGCTATGGCCCTTTCTCTGAAGCCAATGGAGACAGTGAACTCTTTTGTATACTCAGACTCCATCTTAGGGTGAAATATGAGAAAAAAGCAGAATTCTGAAAAATTGAATATATACTTGAAAGGGACTGTTTTAACCTAGTCAGTAGCATGTGACAAAGATCAGATCATTTATAAGAAATGACAAGCTGTTTCTTTATATATCTGAATGTAGAGACCTTTTGTAACACATACATTGAGTGCTTAAACAAAAGTAAAATAAAGAACTATCTTTCCAGTTATCTACAGATTCTTTTCTAGCTAGAGGAGTTCAAATTAGCTTCAACCCAGCTATAAAATCAGTCTTTCAACCTTGAATTAAAAACTGAGTTCTGACACTATGGTCTGTTTTGAAGAAGATTTAGGTCAGTGGTATGAAACAGATGAAACCACACTGCGGTAATGGGTGTAAGATATGAAGTGATCACGACGTGGTTGAGAAAAATCAGAAGATCAAATGATAGAACATTACAATACCACATTTCTAGGTCAGTGGCAGGAGGCCCCCTCTTCCTTCTGGGAATTGAATCCTATCTGGGTCAAGGGTCCAGGCTCTTGCAGGTTCAGTGGCCAAAAATCTGCTGGGGCCAGGGGTGGAGATAGAGCAAACACAGTGTCCTCTGTTCTGTTGCATCCAACAAGCCCAGTTTCCCTGACGGTGGAGTTTAATGTAGCACAGGTTGACAGAAGAACAAACGGAATCCTTTTTTCACCTACTGGTCTTTCTACTCTGGAATTTAAGCCCATAATGTGGCAAAAAAAACCATATTCACACGTGATAAGGACATAAATAAAGCCCCAGGGTTGTGGGGGGATGGAGGTGGGGGTCGGGGGGCAGAGGAAGAGGCTGGAGGGGGTATTTAAATATTTGTGAGACTTTTCTAGAATAAAATGAAAAATTGATAAGAGCAATCCCAATTGACCCTCATTGAAATTAATAAGTGTTCTTATGCTATTTCCCACTGTCTTTGTTAATAGGACTAATGACCCTATTAATAACCACAGCTAACATCTATGAGTGCTGAGTGTTTTTCAGGCACTAGGCTACAGTATTTACATATACTATCTCTTTCAATTCATACAACAATCCTATGAGGAACTTACTGGTTTTATCATCTTACAGATAAAACTAAGGTTTAGAGAGATGAAGTCATCTGTATGATACTCACTGAATAAGTTATGAAACAGGAGTTTAGGACCAAGACTCTTCATTTTAGGGCTCTAATGCTTCACTGATAAAGAATAACACCTTCCGTGTGGTTAGCATTATGTAAGACTTTAATTATATTAATAGCAGGTTTATATTAGTAGAAGGTGTCTTATACCTCCCCTGTATAACTTAACTCTATGAATTAAGGACTAGTATTATTCTCATTTTTTAAGAAAACTGAAGAGAGACACTGAACCCAAGATCATCTCCAAGAAGAGGGAAACAGAGAATAAGTTTAGGAGGGAGAATTTAAGCTGACTGTTCACAGTGGACACTCATGTTTTATTGGAGTTTTTTATGCGTAATTTGAAAGAACACCAAATAACTTCTATGTTAATCCAATAAGAAAAATGCATCTTCCAAACTTAGCTAAGCTAAATAATTTATCTAATGACTGCATTGCTGGCCCTTTAGCTACAAATGACTATGCATATATCTGGATATATGCTGTATTCACATTACATATTGATGGAGGTATAACTTTCCTTAAATCTATTTTCTTCCCCAGCTGCCACCGCTGAACTTGACACGTCTCTCTGTTGAAAGAATATACCCAGAGAGTAAAACACCCAGTTCTTCAGTTAGCAAGCAACTCAGAGGCAGCTTAAAAGAAAGGAAAATCTAGACACACTAAGCAGGAACCACATGTCCTGATGGCTCAAGAGAGCCCCAGTGTATACCTACTACTCCTGTGGTAGGTCCTGTTCAGAGTTTCTCTAATATACAAGCATCGTACTTGATAGGATGTATTGTGTGATCACCCCAATCATAAGTGAGGGAAACACATCTTTCCCCTGATGGGCCCCCATTCAGGAGAGCTGTCAGAGCCTCCTCTAAACCTGTGACCCAGGTGGCCATGTTGCAGCGGTGCAGACCAGGATGAGGGCAAGTGTGCAGAGAGAGGCAGGGCAGGAACAGCAGCACCAGAGACCAAGCTCTGCTTCCCAAGGCACTGCCGCAGAACGCACACTCTCGAAATCTACTTCTCTATTCTCTAGATTTGTAAGTGGATACGTTTCAAACTGGTTCAAAGAGAAAACTGTATGGGTGAAGCTTCATCATACTGGAAAAATTTTAGAACTCACCGGTGTAAATGTGAGAAATATATATATTTGGGATTCCCAGGGGGCTCAGTGGTACTGCCTCCCAAAACAGGAGACACAGGAGTCCTGGGTATGATCTCTGGGTCAGGAAGATCCCCTGGAGGAGGAAATGGCAACCCGCTCCAGTATTCTTACCTGGAAAATCCCACGGAGAGAGGGGCCTGGTGGGCTACAGTCCATGGGGTCGCAAAGAGTTGGACACGACTAAGATTGCATATATGCAATATGTTTATTCATAATTTACTACAGGAAGATTGACACTATAACTGCTGAGAAATATATAAAATCTGTGGTAATATTCTCAAAACATTTCATTTTCCTCATATGTTTAACATTTAAGTTACAATAAATAATACATGTAGAATGGATTTAGTTTTTTTAAACTATTTATCATTTCATTTATTCTCTATAACATGTGATAGGTAATAGACAAGATTAAATCTCACATTCACTTCAGTCACTCAGTCGTGTCCGACTCTTTGCAACCCCATGAATCGCAGCATGCTAGGCCTCCCTGTCCATCACCAGCTCCCAGAGTTCACTCAGACCCACGTCCATCGAGTCAGTGATGCCATCCAGACATCTCATCCTCTGTTGTCCCCTTCTCCTCACAGCCCCCAATCCCTCCCAGACTTCCAATGAGTCAACCCTTCGCATGACATGGCCAAAGTACTGGAATTTCAGCTTCAGTATCATTCCTTCCAAAGAAATCCCAGGGCTCATCTCCTTCAGAATGGACTGGTTGGATCTCCTTGCAGTCCAAGGGACTCTCAAGAGTCTTCTCCAATACCACAGTTCAAAGGCATCCATTCTTCAGCTCTCAGCTTTCTTCACAGTCCAACTCTCACATCCATACATGACCACAGGAAAAACTATAGCCTTGACTAGACGGACATTTGTTGGCAAAATAATGTCTCTGCTTTTCAATATGCTATCTAGGTTGGTCATAACTTTCTTCCAAGGAGTAAGTGGCTTAATTTCATGGCTGCAATCACCATCTCCAATGATTTTGGAGCCCCCAAAAATAAAGTCTGACACTTTTCCACTGTTTCCCCAACTATTTCTCATGAAGAGGTGGGACCAGATGCCATGATCTTCGTTTTCTGAATGTTGAGCTTTAAGCCAACTTTTTCACTCTCCTCTTTCACTTTCATCAAGAGGCTTTTTAGCTCCTTTTCACTTTCTGCCAGAAGGGTGGTGTCATCTGCAAATCTGAGGTTATTGAGATTTCTCCCGGTAATCTTGATTCCAGCTTGTGCTTCTTCCAGCCCAGTGTTTCTCATGATGTACTCTGCATAGAAGTTAAATAAGCAGGGTGACAATATACAGCCTTGACGTACTCCTTTCCCGATTTGGAACCAGTCTGTTGTTCCATGTCCAGTTCTAACTGTTGCTTCCTGACCTGCATATAAGTTTCTCAAGAGGCAGGTCAGGTGCTCTGGTATTTCCATCTCTTTCAGAATTTTCCAGTTTGTTGTGATCCACACAGTCAAAGGCTTTGGCATAGTCAATAAAGCAGAAATAGATGTTTTTCTGGAACTCTCTTGCTTTTTTGATGATCCAGCGGATGTTGGCAATTTGAACTCTGGTTCCTCTGCCTTTTCTAAAACCAGCTTGAACATCAGGGAGTTCACGGTTCACGTGTTGCTGAAGCCTGGCTTGGAGAATTTTGAACATTACTTTACTAGCGTGTGAGATGAGTGCAATTGTGTGGTAGTTTGAGCATTCTTTGGCATTGTCTTTCTTTGGAATTGGAATGAACACTGACCTTTTCCAGTCCTGTGGCCACTGCTGAGTTTTCCAAATTTGCTGGCATATTGAGTGCAGTACTTTCACAGCATCATCTTTCAGGATTTGAAATAGCTCCACTGGAATTCCATCACCTCCACTAGCTCTGTTTGTAGTGATGCTTTCTAAGGCNTCTGATTTCAGTGTTGACCATCTGGTGATGTCCATGTGTAGAGTCTTCTCTTGTGTTGTTGGAAGAGGGTGTTTGCTACGACCAGCGCATTTTCTTGGCAAAACTCTATTAGTCTTTGCCCAGCTTCATTCCATATTCCAAGGCCAAATTTTCCTGTTACTCCAGGTGTTTCTTGATTTCTTACTTTTGCATTCAATTCTCCTATAATAAAAGGACATCTTTTTGGGGTGTTACTTCTAAAAGGTCTTATAGGTCTTCATAGAACCATTCAACTTCATTTTCTTCAGTGTTACTGGTTGGGGCATAGACTTGGATTACTGTGATATTGAATGGTTTGCCTTGGAAATGAACAGAGATCATTCTGTCACTTTTGAGATTGCATCCAAGTACTGCATTTCAGACTCTTTTGTTGACCATGATGGCTACTCCATTTCTTCTGAGGGATTCCTGCCCACAGTAGTAGATATAATGGTCATCTGAGTTAAATTCACTCATTCCAGTCCATCTTAGTTCACTGATTCCTAGAATGTCGACGTTCACTCTTGCCATTTCCTGTTTGACCACTTCCAATTTGCCTTGATTCATGGACCTGACATTCCAGGTTCCTATGCAATATTGCTCCTTACAGCATCAGACCTTGCTTCCGTCAGCAGTTACATCCACAGCTGGGTATTGTTTTTGCTTTGGCTCCATCCCTTCATTCTTTCTGGAGTTATTTCTCCACTGATCTCCAGTAGCATATTGGGCACCTACTGACCTGGGGAGTTCCTCTTTCAGTATCCTAGCATTTTGCCTTTTCATACTGTTCATGGGATTCTCAAGGCAAGAATATTGAAGTAGTTTGCCATTCCCTTCTCCAGTGGACCACACTGTGTCAGACCTCTCCACCATGCTCACCCGTCTTGGGTAGCTCCACAGGGCATGGCTTTGTTTCACTGAATTGGACAAGGCTGTGGTCCTAGTGTGATTAGATTGACTAGCTTTCTGTGATTACGGTTTCAGTGTGTCTGCACTCTGATGCCCTCTTGCAACAGCTACCATCTTACTTGGGTTTCTTTTACCTTGGACATGGGGTATCTCTTTACGGCTGCTCCAGCAAAGTGCAACCACTGCTCCTTACCTTGGACAAGGGGTATCTCCTCACCACTGCCCCTCTCGACCTTGAACATGGAATAGCTCCTCTAGGCCCTCCTGAGCCCACGCAGCCACCGCTCCTTGGATGTGGAATTGCTCCTCTGGACCGCTGTCCCTGGCCTCGTGCTGGGGTAGCTCTCAGCTGCTCCTGCGCTGTTGCAGCCTGGCACTCTTGTCCACCGCCCCTGACCTTGGACGCGGTGTAGCTCCTCTTGGCTGTTGCCCCTGACCTCAACGGCATGCAGAGTGTGCCGTAAAATCTCATATTATGGATGTTTTTTAATGGTATCTTTGCCTTAGTTTTAATAATACATATCTCAGAAACCAATAATATTCCCTTTTCAAAAAATCTTTATACAATTTTGAGCAAAATGATGGCGAGACTTGATGTTACTTTTTTCAACTTTTTCAATTTAAATACATTTTTTAAAATCTTGTTTACAAAGCAGTAGAAATGGGGCACTACTGCTAAATGGTTCAAGGTTTATTTGAGGGGTGACAAATGCTCTGAAATTGATTTCACAAAAGTCACACAACTCTGTTCATATACTAAAAGTCATTTAATTGTACACTTTAAGTGGATGAATTGTATGTGATGTGAACTGTACCTCAATAAAGCTCTTATCAAAAGACTAATAGAGTAATTTGCATGTAAGTTGAAAGAGGCCACAGTTCTTAGTTCTGCCATCAAGAGGCCAGGTATGTTTCCCTTGCCCTTGAGTCTGGGTTTACCTGTGACAATTTTAAATAATACAGTAGGTGAAAGTGATACCATGTTACTTCCAGGCCCAGACTTTAAGAGAACAGGATGCTTCCATCTTGGTCTCTTGGAAACTTTAGCTGCTTTATAAGAACTTTAAATACCTGGGGCTACTCTAGTCTGAGAAAGCCTGTGTTAGCAATACAGGGAGAGAGAAAAAAAAAAAAAAGATGCTTGGCAAGCCCCCAAATGTTCCAACTCTGAACCATTCAAGTTATCTCACCTGAGGTTGCAACACTGTGAAACAGAGACAAGACACCCATACTGTGTCATGCTTGAATCCATGACCCCAAAATATGAAATATAATAATAAATTATTGTTCTAAGGCAATAGGCTCTGGGCAGATTTGTTATGCAGCAATAAACAGAATAGACTGCAAAACAAGGTGATAAATTATTCCATAAATCCTAGTATGAGAGCAAGTATATTTAAAACATAGACAGCAGCCAAAATCCTAGAAGAGTAGCAGCTATGCAGGAATAAGCAAAGGGAATTCCAGTGGGTTTGGAAAGCCAAGAAACTTGGGAATTCTTTTCAAAAAGAGGTCTCCATTCAAAGCTGGGGACTCAAATAGCCAAACTCAGGACAGCTATGATGACTGGGAAACTTACTGGGGGTATCGGCCTTCTCCAGAGCATCTTCCCAATCCAGGGATGAAACCCTGGTCCCCTCAAAAATAGTCAAAACCATACAAAGAAGAGAAACTGGTCCGAACAAAATACCACATTTGGGATAACAATCTTGGGTGTAAAAGAGAAGATGTAGAGATTCTAGAGGGGATAAGAAAAAGCAAAATAGTTGAGTCTCAAAATATTAGTGATATAGATATGCAGATAAATCTTTAACATATCACAGTGAAACAAAAGAGGAATCTTAGTTAAGAAACTGGAAAAAAACAATCTCAGTCTTCACCTCTGCTACACAAGCAGTTCCTCCTAAAAACATGGAAGTTCTTCTCACTTAAAATGAACAATGAAGAGAATTGCAATCGAACTCATTTTAAGATATTATAAGATAAACAAGGATAAATAACATCTAAATTATATACTTATGAAAATGAATTCACAAGAAAAAGATATGGATATAGAACAAAAGGCAGAACCTAATATTATCCCAAAAATCTAAGGAAAATTATAGAAGCTACCAAATAAAACATAAATCTGAATTTTAAATCATAAATGTTGAGTCATTTAAGGACAGTTAGAAACAAATGTAGATAGAGAGAAAAAAGATTTAACTAGAATGAGTTACAAGATACATACCACAGCATGAACTATTGTGGAAATAAAGAGGAAAAAAAAATTTAATATATATGATGGTCTATGGAGAAAATCTCAAGAGATCAGCACAGAAAACTCTTCTAGAACTAATAAGAGTTCAACATGGTCAAAGAATACAAGATAAACATACAAAAATCAATTGTATTTCTATAAACAATAAACATGTTAGCAACTGAAATAAAGGACAGCATTTATAACTGCTCCTCCTAAAAATGATTTAAATATAAAACATATCTGGAACTTACATGCTGAAAACTACAACATACTAATGAAAGAAATCTAAGAAGAGCTAAATAAAGTAGTATATGTGTTTATGGATTAGAAGACAAATAGCATTGATGTGAATTCTCCTTCAGATTTATATACAGGTCTAATGCAATCTGCATCAAAATCTCTGCAAGAATTTTGAAAATACAGACAAGATCACCTTAAATGTTATACAGAAAGATAAAAGAACTAGAATAGCTAAAACAATTTTGATAGGAAATAAAGTGATGAGTCAGTCTACCCAGGTTTAAGACTTATAAGAACTGAAGTGATGTGGTATTAACCAAAGAATAAACACACAGACCAATAGAAAAGAATAAAGAACCCAGAAATGGGTACATAAAAATATGCACAACTGATTGACAGAAATGCAAAAGTAATTCAGTAGAATAAAGATAGTCTTTTCCAAAACATGGTTACCAAAAACAAATGAAAGACAAAAATGTCTTTGCTTAAGTCTCAAAACTTATAAAAAAAAAAAAAATTAACCCCCAATGGACCATAGATTTAAATCTAACATGTAAAACTACAGATATATGTAGAAAGATACAGGAGAAAAGTTGGGTGTTAAGGGCTAGGCAATGTGTTCATGAATGTGTTCTCAAATGTATAATTCATAAGAAAAAACTGATAAATTTGACTTCATCAAAATTAACTTTTACTCTGCAAAATACTCTTAAGAGGATGAAAAGACAAGCTACAAAGTGGGCTAAAATATTGACATCTACAAACACATCTCATAAAGGCCTAGTATCTATAATTCACAGAATACTTAAAACTCAACTATAAAAAGCAAATAAAGTTTACCTAAGAGTAATATGGCAGCTTGCTTATGGAAAGTAGAGCTTCTTAGATAAATGAATCATTTTAGGTCTGGGGCAAGAAATGAACAGATGTTATCTTACTGTACCTGCAAACAAGTATGCTAAGAAAGACTTTCGAAGACATGTCAAAGGACTCAGGAATACCTTGAACAGCTCCCATAGGCCAAAGCTGGAACAACTTTAGCATCATTAATAAAACCAATTGCAACTGAACAAACTATATCTAACATATAAAATTCCTTGAAATCAAAACCATGGTCTAAAAATTATACTGATCACCTTTAGACGCCTTCACTGATGTAATCAGAGCACCATCCCATCACTGTGAAAATTTACAAAAGGAAGGTTTATGCATTGACTCTTCCTTTCCTTTCTGAACTGTATTTTAAAGGCATGGAATAATAATAATAAATAAAGATTATAGAAGTATCACAGCTAGTAAATGCAAAAGACACAGTGGTGGTGTTGGTTTAGTTGATAAGCCATGTCCAATTCTTGCGATTCCTTGGACTGTAATCCTCCAGATTCCTCTGTCCATGGGATTTCCCAGGCAAGAATACCTGAGTGGGTAGCCATTTCCTTCTCCAGAGCATCTTCCCAATCCAGGGATGAAACCCTGGTCCCCTGCATTGCAAGCAAATTCTTTATCGATTAAGTGACCAGAGAAGCCCAAAAGACATAGTAGAATTAGGCAATCAACATTTTGCCACCCCTAAGAAAATAGTTATGCTTAAACTAATTACTTATCTATTCGTGATACCTACTGACATATTTATGACTATAAAATATATTTGGGATTTGCTTTATAATACTCTACAAAAATGGCAGTGTGCTGGAGCTAGGTTTAGGATATATGATGGCTCGTTGTATGAGCATCTCTACTTTTGAATGTGTTTGAAATTTTCCAAATTAAAATTAAAAAAAAAATCATGTAACTATTTCTTCATTTGACAAACTGAACACATACACTTTGAAGACCAAAATAAGTATAACAATCTTTCTCCCAAGAAGCTCACAATCTAGTACTGAGAGAAATAGGGAGGGGGGAATTGCAATGAAGTATGATATTTGCACAAGTAAGCACACTGCAGTTACAGTGAGGGCACGGGGTAAGGGGAAGAACAAGCCTCAGGAGGCATGAGTAAAGAGTTCATGGAGGAGGTGATGACAGATCTGTCTTTAAGAATTTATAGCAGTTCACTCAGGTGACATGAGGGAAAATCATTCAGAGTGACAGTGATAAGTTCTATTTATATACATATATCACTTCCTGTTTCAAGCACTGTTTTAGGCACTTCAGACTTTTAAATCATTATATCCTCAAAACAAACCTATGAGATGTCTATTATTCTTAGCACAAATCCTCACTTTGTAGATAAAGCAATTATAGCAGTTAAGTAATCTGACCATGACTGCCTAAGTATAAATGACAGCAATGTGCATCCAACCCAAATAGTTTGCTCTCAAACACTATGGATTCACTTCAGTAGATGAAGTAATGTGTAATAGAAGCAAAGAGGCATCACCTACAACAGTACATAAGGAAGCCATATGTTACTATAATATATGGTGTGAGCTGCAAAGTCAGAAAGACATGTCAGGAAACGAGAGAAGATGGATGGGTAGTCAAAAGGCAAACCATGAAGGCTTCACATACCAGGAAATGGAGTTTATACTACTTTCAGGAAAGAAGGTACAAACCAACAAAGGGTTTTAAACAATGGAGTGACATGTATTGATTTATACAGTACAAAAATAACTTAGGTAAGCAGAGTGGATGGGAGGGGAATCAATAAAAGGAGGCAGAGAATTCAGTTAAGAAGCAAGTGTTTTGGTCCAAGAAACAGATTGTAGGGGACAGAGCTATGGCACTGCTGATAGATATGAATGAAAGAGAATGGATTCAAAAGAGATTCAAGAGGAAGAAGCCATAGAATTTGGAAAATGATTCCATGTGGGAAACATGGGAATGGTAGAGAGGGAGTTAAGTCTCTCAGGTTGCTGACTTGTGGGGGAAGGAGGAGGGATGCCAATAGTGACTGGGAATATCAGGGGAGGCTGAATTTTAGAATTAAGAAAATGTCTTCGCATTTTATCAGGTGAGCCTATGAACACTGTCCTATAATAATGACCCTGAATCTCAGAAGACAAATGTGTATTTGAGAAACTTCAATACAATGGCAACATTTAAAGCCATGGAGACAAATGAAATTCACTCAAGAATGCCTGGGCTTCCCAGGTGGTGCAAGTGGGCAAGAACCCCCCTGCCAGTGCAGGAGATAGAAGCACAGGTCCAATCCCTTGGTCGGGAAAATCTTCTGGAGGAGGGCACGGCAACCCACTTGCCATGTATTCTTGCCTGGAGAATCCCATAGACAGAGGAGCCTGCCAGGCTACAGTCCATATGGTCACAAAGAGTTTCCAGACACAACTGAAGCAACTTAGCACTCACATAGACTTCATTTTTTTGTTTTGGGTTCACAGCAAATTTGAGAAGAATGTACAGAGATTTTTCACATGCCTCCTGTTCCCCAGCAGGCATGACCTCACCCACAATCAACATCCCCCACCACAGTGGTGAGCTTGTTACAACTGATGAATCTATATTGACACATCATTACAATTTAATTTTATGGTCTTGTTCCATTTATTATGCTGAATAATATAATTTTCTTTTTAGAGTAGTAATATAAAGTTTTGTTTCAAAATAAATGAAAAAAACATGCCAGTTCGAAAAGAACTATTAAATAATCAATAATTCAGGTGGTATACTAACATGCCGGAAATCCTGAAGTCCTTGAAATAACCAAAGTTTGAAAAACACTGACTTTTTTGTTGGTTTTTGTTTCTCTGTGCAGGATTCTTGCATGCTAAGTCATTCAGTCCTGTCTGACTCTATGCAAATCCATGGACTGTAGCCCATCACCCTCCTCTCTCTATGGGGTTCTCCAGGCAAGAATACTGGAATGGGTTGCCAAGCCCTCCTCCAGGGAATCTTCCCAACCCAGGGATCAAACCTGTATTTCTTATGTCTCCTGCCTTCCCACTAGCACCAGCTGGGAAATTTGCTAATTAAATACAATTTTAAATGTTTATATTTAATTCAATTAAATGTTTCACTATTAACCTCTGAAGTTTCAGCACATGCTTCAGCTCTTGAGAGCTGTTCTTTCTTTGTGAAAATACTTTAACAAGACTGTAAAAAAAAAAGTCTACTCCATGGACTGCAGCCCGCCAGATTCTTCTGTCTGTGTAATTCTCCAGGCAAGAATACTGAAATGGGTATCCATTCCTTTCTCCAAAGGATCTTCCCAATCCACAGATCGAACCTGGGTCTCCTACACTGCAGGCAGATTCTTTACTTTTCTGAGACATCAAGGAAGCCCTAAAGGAAGTGAGTGAAGCTAAGTTGCTACTGCCTGTCAAGTGACTAGGCTTCCCAGGTAGCCTGAACAGAAAAGAATCTGCCCGTCATGCAGGAGACCTGGGTTCAACCCTGATCCCCTGGAGAAAGCCATGGCAACCCACTCCAGTATTCCTGCCTGAAGAATTCCATGGACAGAGAAGCCTGGTGGACTACATTCCACGGAGTCACAAAGAGCAGACAGGAATGAGCAACTCACAAACACACATCAAGTGACTGATTAACTTGAGCCTGGAGCTAGCATTCTCTCTCCTCCAACATTCTGTCCTCTCTTCCCTGTCCCCTGCCCCAAGCCTACCATCCTCCTGCTGTGCCTAATGCTCTATAGTAAAGGAATACATCACAAGTGTGGCATCAGATCCCTTACCTGTGAGGGCTGTTCACAACTGGCCATACTATCCCGATCAGCAGAATGTCTTCTGCCATAAAGGGCTATGTGCTCTCACCAGCTCCTAGTCATCACAAGCCAGAAGCAAGGCAGGGGGCATAAAATGTGACAGCATGATGAAAAATCATGGGGGAGATAATAAAAAATACAGAAGCCTTAACTTACTGTGAATCCACACTGCTCTGCTTACTTTGAAATAAAAACTGAGTGCCTTAGATCATTATGCAGACTCTGCTATGAGTATGCACTTGCATGAAAAATGTTCTCTTCCTTTGCTATTTCAAAAGGTGATTGATCTTCTACCCCATCAGTTCTGCACACCTGACCTCTTTCAATATGGAGTCAAAAATGATTCTTACTTAAAATGTGTGGTCAACAAGTTATACTTGCCCTCCACAAAAAGAAAAATCTGAAAGGACATCATTTGCATTGTTTCTTACAAATCTCTGATAAACTTATACTTTCTACTTTTCTTCACTGCCAGATTCATTAGACTGTATGTGTTACGTACATTAAAGATCCTAAATATACGCAATTTGCTTTCAAATGTGTTCATGTAACTAGTTTAGAAGAGAAATGCAGTAGAATCTGAGGGGAGTTATAACTTTCTAGACTCAGTTTTCATTCTAAATAGCCTTTAGTATTTTTAAGTCTCACTCCCACTGAAAACATTCTGAACTTAATGATATAAAATAGATGATAAACATATGTGAGTAGAACAAGGAGAATTCTGCAGAACATTATATCTTCAAAACGTCCAAACTTTAATTTAAAACTTAAACACAAATTTAGACAACTATTTTCATAAAGACATAAGCATTGTGCATAATCAACAAGGAATAAGAATTTTTGTTCTAGCAAACTGTAATAAAGGACCAGAGTAGAGGGAACATTTGCATTGAAATGAAACACTATGCTCATTCCAGGATAGAGCAGAATCTCAAGCTGTAGAACATATAATGGCATTTTTGTAATCTAGAGTAAGTGAAAACCAGCCAGTACAAAGTTAGTTAATTTCTAAGTAATAAAACAACTATTATAAGAATATGGGAATATCCTCAACAACTCAAAGCACACTGGAGATGGGGTGGGATGTGAAAGAGAGAGAAGAGGAATGGGGAGAGGGAAGGGAAGGGACGGGGAGGAAGGACGGGGGGACAGTTACGGCCTATGATTATGTGATTCGGCCCTGGGTGTATTCTTCCACTGTCCTCTCCTCGCCACTGCCTTTTCCACAGTCCACTGTAGGCTTAGGGGGAAAAGTTTTTACTGTCTTCTCCCTAGACTGTGAACTCCTGAGGAATAGAGACCCTATCATCTTTATGTCCAGCCTAATACCTAGCATGAATAAGATGCTAAATTCATGCTTGCAGCATGATTATTATAACCTTTTACTTAATGGAGGAAAATCCTTGCCTCTAACATTAAAAGAAAAATACTGTCAATGTTCTGATAAATCATTCTTGGGTTGCAACAGAGAAATGTCCCTGAAATGAATAGAGGAGGCAGCGTTTACTGCTGTTTTTTTCTAAGCAGCTGCCTTAGCTTGGACCCTGGAAGCAGATTCTGAGACAGAGATATGTGTGCAGATAGTTGAGGAGAGTCCTGAGGGTAAAACTGCACTGGAGTAAGGGCAGCAGGGGGAAGGGCTGAGCCGCAGGACAGCTGTCACAAAAGTCTCAGGTGATCTCTGACAGAACTCTGGAGTAAGAGCGGTCCTTTAGGGAGGTCCAGGATTTGAGACAAAGGACCAACTTGTGTGTGCACACTGCCTAGCCCAATCCTTAAAGGTGGGTGTCTCAGGGAGCTGATGGAGGTAACGTGATCTTGGTAGAAGCAGTCCCCTTTTGCTGAGGGTGACCCTCTTCTGGAGAGGACCCAGTTGTGAGCCATGGGCAGCCAACAGTTCTGCTAACAAGCAGAATGACTCTGAAGAGGGTTCCAGGTGATGCCCCACAGCACTCACAACTGTGAAGTTCACTCACACAGAAGCTCAGTGTACGGGAATCATACACAGATCTGAGAGCCTAGCAATGATCCTTCTGATAGGGGCTAGATGTATACAAAGGCACCAAGACACTATGTTTTCAGGCAGGTCCCTAGACAGCGGCTGTCAACCTGTCACAATCTGTCACTTCAGCCACAATTACTGCAGACAGGGAAAACTGCGCTCCCACTGAACTATGGTAAATCACTNTAAAAAAAAAGTCTACTCCATGGACTGCAGCCCGCCAGATTCTTCTGTCTGTGTAATTCTCCAGGCAAGAATACTGAAATGGGTATCCATTCCTTTCTCCAAAGGATCTTCCCAATCCACAGATCGAACCTGGGTCTCCTACACTGCAGGCAGATTCT
The DNA here is from genome assembly GCA_006410735.1 of Raphicerus campestris. Taxonomy (NCBI): domain Eukaryota; kingdom Metazoa; phylum Chordata; class Mammalia; order Artiodactyla; family Bovidae; genus Raphicerus; species Raphicerus campestris. The sequence continues at coordinate 23,740 of SJYW01034672.1, read as the reverse complement.
TTACTTTTCTGAGACATCAAGGAAGCCCTAAAGGAAGTGAGTGAAGCTAAGTTGCTACTGCCTGTCAAGTGACTAGGCTTCCCAGGTAGCCTGAACAGAAAAGAATCTGCCCGTCATGCAGGAGACCTGGGTTCAACCCTGATCCCCTGGAGAAAGCCATGGCAACCCACTCCAGTATTCCTGCCTGAAGAATTCCATGGACAGAGAAGCCTGGTGGACTATATTCCACGGAGTCACAAAGAGCAGACACGACTGAGCAACTCACATACACACATCAAGTGACTGATTAACTTGAGCCTGGAGCTAGCATTCTCTCTCCTCCAACATTCTGTCCTCTCTTCCCTGTCCCCTGCCCCAAGCCTACCAACCTCCTGCTGTGCCTAATGCTCTATAGTAAAGGAATACATCACAAGTGTGGCATCAGATCCCTTACCTGTGAGGGCTGTTCACAACTGGCCATACTATCCCGATCAGCAGAATGTCTTCTGCCATAAAGGGCTATGTGCTCTCACCAGCTCCTAGTCATCACAAGCCAGAAGCAAGGCAGGGGGCATAAAATGTGACAGCATGATGAAAAATCATGGGGGAGATAATAAAAAATACAGAAGCCTTAACTTACTGTGAATCCACACTGCTCTGCTTACTTTGAAATAAAAACTGAGTGCCTTAGATCATTATGCAGACTCTGCTATGAGTATGCACTTGCATGAAAAATGTTCTCTTCCTTTGCTATTTCAAAAGGTGATTGATCTTCTACCCCATCAGTTCTGCACACCTGACCTCTTTCAATATGGAGTCAAAAATGATTCTTACTTAAAATATGTGGTCAACAAGTTATACTTGCCCTCCACAAAAAGAAAAATCTGAAAGGACATCATTTGCATTGTTTCTCACAAATCTCTGATAAACTTATACTTTCTACTTTTCTTTACTGCCAAATTCATTAGACTGTATGTGTTACGTACATTAAAGATCCTAAATATACACAATTTGCNAGGTGATTGATCTTCTACCCCATCAGTTCTGCACACCTGACCTCTTTCAATATGGAGTCAAAAATGATTCTTACTTAAAATGTGTGGTCAACAAGTTATACTTGCCCTCCACAAAAAGAAAAATCTGAAAGGACATCATTTGCATTGTTTCTTACAAATCTCTGATAAACTTATACTTTCTACTTTTCTTCACTGCCAGATTCATTAGACTGTATGTGTTACGTACATTAAAGATCCTAAATATACGCAATTTGCTTTCAAATGTGTTCATGTAACTAGTTTAGAAGAGAAATGCAGTAGAATCTGAGGGGAGTTATAACTTTCTAGACTCAGTTTTCATTCTAAATAGCCTTTAGTATTTTTAAGTCTCACTCCCACTGAAAACATTCTGAACTTAATGATATAAAATAGATGATAAACATATGTGAGTAGAACAAGGAGAATTCTGCAGAACATTATATCTTCAAAACGTCCAAACTTTAATTTAAAACTTAAACACAAATTTAGACAACTATTTTCATAAAGACATAAGCATTGTGCATAATCAACAAGGAATAAGAATTTTTGTTCTAGCAAACTGTAATAAAGGACCAGAGTAGAGGGAACATTTGCATTGAAATGAAACACTATGCTCATTCCAGGATAGAGCAGAATCTCAAGCTGTAGAACATATAATGGCATTTTTGTAATCTAGAGTAAGTGAAAACCAGCCAGTACAAAGTTAGTTAATTTCTAAGTAATAAAACAACTATTATAAGAATATGGGAATATCCTCAACAACTCAAAGCACACTGGAGATGGGGTGGGATGTGAAAGAGAGAGAAGAGGAATGGGGAGAGGGAAGGGAAGGGACGGGGAGGAAGGACGGGGGGACAGTTACGGCCTATGATTATGTGATTCGGCCCTGGGTGTATTCTTCCACTGTCCTCTCCTCGCCACTGCCTTTTCCACAGTCCACTGTAGGCTTAGGGGGAAAAGTTTTTACTGTCTTCTCCCTAGACTGTGAACTCCTGAGGAATAGAGACCCTATCATCTTTATGTCCAGCCTAATACCTAGCATGAATAAGATGCTAAATTCATGCTTGCAGCATGATTATTATAACCTTTTACTTAATGGAGGAAAATCCTTGCCTCTAACATTAAAAGAAAAATACTGTCAATGTTCTGATAAATCATTCTTGGGTTGCAACAGAGAAATGTCCCTGAAATGAATAGAGGAGGCAGCGTTTACTGCTGTTTTTTTCTAAGCAGCTGCCTTAGCTTGGACCCTGGAAGCAGATTCTGAGACAGAGATATGTGTGCAGATAGTTGAGGAGAGTCCTGAGGGTAAAACTGCACTGGAGTAAGGGCAGCAGGGGGAAGGGCTGAGCCGCAGGACAGCTGTCACAAAAGTCTCAGGTGATCTCTGACAGAACTCTGGAGTAAGAGCGGTCCTTTAGGGAGGTCCAGGATTTGAGACAAAGGACCAACTTGTGTGTGCACACTGCCTAGCCCAATCCTTAAAGGTGGGTGTCTCAGGGAGCTGATGGAGGTAACGTGATCTTGGTAGAAGCAGTCCCCTTTTGCTGAGGGTGACCCTCTTCTGGAGAGGACCCAGTTGTGAGCCATGGGCAGCCAACAGTTCTGCTAACAAGCAGAATGACTCTGAAGAGGGTTCCAGGTGATGCCCCACAGCACTCACAACTGTGAAGTTCACTCACACAGAAGCTCAGTGTACGGGAATCATACACAGATCTGAGAGCCTAGCAATGATCCTTCTGATAGGGGCTAGATGTATACAAAGGCACCAAGACACTATGTTTTCAGGCAGGTCCCTAGACAGCGGCTGTCAACCTGTCACAATCTGTCACTTCAGCCACAATTACTGCAGACAGGGAAAACTGCGCTCCCACTGAACTATGGTAAATCACTACTGGTAGCAGTCTTTTAGTCCAAATCATGAGATTTCTTATTACTTGCACAGCTTAGAGTGGATTGGTCCACTTAGAATGAGGAAGCCTAGCAGGAATGATTAAAAAGCATCCATTCAGAAAGCATTCCCAGACTCAACACCATCTGGTCAGATCTGATTATCATACAGTCAAGGAAACTCCTGCTGGAGACACCACAGGAAATGTTCTTCTGAGGCTGCCATTTAGCATTTGTAACAGCAGTGGGGAATGAGTGTGATGGACGATGGGGACCTTGTGCCAGGTACCTTTGCATCTGATCCACTCTAGTCACTCTCCTTCCGTCAAGTCCAGAGAGGCAAAAATACACACGATGATATTTTAAAGTCCCTCAACGATAGAAGGAGCAGAAGATACACACTTAAAAAGGAAGAGAATGAAAAACAATGCTTGAAGGCAAAGCAGCATGCCCGCTTCATCCCACACTGGTCAACAACCTCCTCTCTCCAACCAGGAACACCAAGGCCATTTTTCAAACCTCCCAGATGCTTCACTGCATGCAAGACTTCCTCACCAATTTTTCAAATTAAGCACAGCCCTGAAATTTGGCTGCTCGCTCAATCTGCTTTGAAGGAGTGTCAGCAGTTTTGATATCTGCCACATTTTATTCGCTACGGGTTCAGGATCCCCACAGAACAAAGCTACAAATAAAAGCTAAAAGAGAATTAGGAAGGAGAAAGCATGCTTTGCTGGGGTGCTAGCTCTACTGAACTCACAATGGGGGGACATAAAACCTGCTGTGATGAGACTTTTAAGTGAGAGAAAAGAAATATCAACAAATCTCACCAAGAAATCCCAAGTGCAGCTCAGAAAAGCTTTCGAAAACTCAGCATTCAATTCTGGTAAGAAGTGGATGTCAATTACATTTCCATTAATGAGACTGAGCATTAAGAGTGCTGAGTAAATCAAAGAGCCTTCCTGGCCTCTTCCANTTTAGGGAGGTCCAGGATTTGAGACAAAGGACCAACTTGTGTGTGCACACTGCCTAGCCCAATCCTTAAAGGTGGGTGTCTCAGGGAGCTGATGGAGGTAACGTGATCTTGGTAGAAGCAGTCCCCTTTTGCTGAGGGTGACCCTCTTCTGGAGAGGACCCAGTTGTGAGCCATGGGCAGCCAACAGTTCTGCTAACAAGCAGAATGACTCTGAAGAGGGTTCCAGGTGATGCCCCACAGCACTCACAACTGTGAAGTTCACTCACACAGAAGCTCAGTGTACGGGAATCATACACAGATCTGAGAGCCTAGCAATGATCCTTCTGATAGGGGCTAGATGTATACAAAGGCACCAAGACACTATGTTTTCAGGCAGGTCCCTAGACAGCGGCTGTCAACCTGTCACAATCTGTCACTTCAGCCACAATTACTGCAGACAGGGAAAACTGCGCTCCCACTGAACTATGGTAAATCACTACTGGTAGCAGTCTTTTAGTCCAAATCATGAGATTTCTTATTACTTGCACAGCTTAGAGTGGATTGGTCCACTTAGAATGAGGAAGCCTAGCAGGAATGATTAAAAAGCATCCATTCAGAAAGCATTCCCAGACTCAACACCATCTGGTCAGATCTGATTATCATACAGTCAAGGAATCTCCTGCTGGAGACACCACAGGAAATGTTCTTCTGAGGCTGCCATTTAGCATTTGTAACAGCAGTGGGGAATGAGTGTGATGGACGATGGGGACCTTGTGCCAGGTACCTTTGCATCTGATCCACTCTAGTCACTCTCCTTCCGTCAAGTCCAGAGAGGCAAAAATACACACGATGATATTTTAAAGTCCCTCAACGATAGAAGGAGCAGAAGATACACACTTAAAAAGGAAGAGAATGAAAAACAATGCTTGAAGGCAAAGCAGCATGCCCGCTTCATCCCACACTGGTCAACAACCTCCTCTCTCCAACCAGGAACACCAACGCCATTTTTCAAACCTCCCAGATGCTTCACTGCATGCAAGACTTCCTCACCAATTTTTCAAATTAAGCACAGCCCTGAAATTTGGCTGCTCGCTCAATCTGCTTTGAAGGAGTGTCAGCAGTTTTGATATCTGCCACATTTTATTCGCTACGGGTTCAGGATCCCCACAGAACAAAGCTACAAATAAAAGCTAAAAGAGAATTAGGAAGGAGAAAGCATGCTTTGCTGGGGTGCTAGCTCTACTGAACTCACAATGGGGGGACATAAAACCTGCTGTGATGAGACTTTTAAGTGAGAGAAAAGAAATATCAACAAATCTCACCAAGAAATCCCAAGTGCAGCTCAGAAAAGCTTTCGAAAACTCAGCATTCAATTCTGGTAAGAAGTGGATGTCAATTACATTTCCATTAATGAGACTGAGCATTAAGAGTGCTGAGTAAATCAAAGAGCCTTCCTGGCCTCTTCCAACCTTTGGAGATTTTATCCAAGACATTTAGCAAACTGTAAACAAGATGACACGTGAAATAGGCTAATTTGACAGTTGGCAGGCATTGTTTAGCTAAAGTCTAGGAGATGAGAACAGATTGGCCATTTCTTGTCGTGTCCTTCTTGTAAAACCTGCTAGTGATCAAAAGACTTCAGGTATAACTACTGCACCCTGGCTGCCATATATCTGTCCTCAGCAAAGCTCTCAGTGTTCAGAGCTCATAAATCAAATCCTCTTTAACTGATAACATACCTTTAACCCATTTATTTCATTATGTTAGCGTGTTTTTTATACAAAACAAAAACCAGATATTTAATCAGATGCACAAAACTATTCTAAATGCACTTTTACTTGTTCATAAATACTGATTTATAACAATCCTAAAGTGAAGTCACTCAGTCATGTCTGACTCTTTGCAACCCCATGTACTGTAGCCTACTAGGCTCCTTCACTCATGGGATTCTCCAGAGAGAGTACTGGAGTGGCCTGCCATTGCCTTCACCATGGGATTTTCCCAATCCAGGGATCAAACCTGAGTCTCCTGCATTGTAGACAGATGCTTTACTGTCTGAGCCACCAGGGAAGCCCATAAGTGAAAGTCACTCAGTTGTGTCCTACTCTTTGTGACCCCATGGACTACCCAGTCCGTGGGATTCTGTAGGCCATAATACTAGAGTGGGTAGCCTTTCCCTTCTCCAGGGGATCTTCCCAACCCAGGGATCAAACCCAGGTCTCCCACATTGCTGGCAAATTATTTACCAGCGGAGCCACAGGGGAAGCCCATAGCAATCCTAAGCATTTTTTAAATCTTAAAGCATCCAAAAAAACACTTCAGCTGAACTGTATTTCAGGATCAGCTTGTCTTTTTTACCACCTTTGCACCAGGCAGAGAAGGCAATGGCAACCCACTCCAGTACTCTTGCCTGGAAAATCCCATGGATGGAGGAGCCTGGTAGGCTGTAGTCCATGGGGTCACTAAGAGTCGGACATGACTGAGCATCTTCACTTTCACTTTTCACGTTCATGCATTGGAGAAGGAAATGGCAACCCACTCCAGTGTTCTTGCCTGGAGAATCCCAGGGACGGGTGAGCCTGGTAGGCTGCCGTCTATACGGTCGCACAGAGTCGGACACGACTGAAGTGACTTAGCAGCAGCAGCATCCAGGAGTCCTTTATCAGAACACAACATAGGACTCTGTCCCTTAAGCACATCCACACCACTGGCCCTGTTGACTGCAGGGCCAGCCACACAGACCAAATACATCTGGAGTGTGACAGTTATGATTTAAACCCAAGGTTCTCAACCAGGGATAACTTTCATCCCATGGAACACTTGACAACATCTGGAGATGACTGTTGTCACAGCTGGGGGAGGGGGTATGTTAATGGCTCTACTGGGCAGAGAAGCTGCCAAACATTCTACTGCACAGTAGATGGTTCCCCCCACACTCAAAGAATCAATCGGGCCAAGGTTAAAAAATGATGTAGACCTTGCTCTGATTGAGAACATATCAAAAGAAGTACCATGGAAGAAAATACTACAAAACAGCTCAGCTTTGTACAAAATATACATACACAGGGCAACAGAGCTTTGCTTCACTTGAAATCCACTGAGCAGATCTGTGTTAGGATTTTGCACTGGACATCAGAGTCTGCATAATTCTACAGTGCAGAAATATAGGGAATTAAAGATGCCTCATGCAAAGAGTTGACTCATTGGAAAAGACTCTGATGCTGGGGGGGATTGGGCGAAGGAGGAAAAGGGGACAACAGAGGATGGAATGGCTGGATGGCATCACCAACTCGATGGACATGAGTTGAGGGAACTCCGGGAGATGGTGACAGACAGGGAGGCCTGGCATGCTGTGATTCATGGGCTCGCAAAGAGTCGGACACGACTGAGAGACCGAACTAAACTGAAAGATGCCTCTGATCACTGCACAGGGATCTTTTCCTCTTCAAGAACCATTAAATTGCTTTATAGGAACCCTGAATCCTCATCTCCAGTTTAGTAACTGGTTTGTGTTCGCTGCCTTGCCTTGTTTTATAGATAAGCTATAAATAGAAGGGCAAAGATGACTTTTCACCTTTCAAAATGTGCCTACATGACTAGGGAAGGGGGATACTAACTAGTCTCTAATCCAAGACTGGTAGGATTAATAAATCTCAATCTTTCTTTCTTTTGGGAGCTCCTTATTTATTATTTCAAACATCTTTAATCTAAACCCATGTTACTCATCTGTTCTTATTTCCTCCAGATATCTTTCACCTCCACAAATTCAAAACATCCCATACTCAATCTGTTTGCTGAGAACTCCTCTGTTTGCTGTCTTACTCAATATCTTTTCCTCCAACTCTGTGTGTCAATCAAATTAGTCATTTACACCTTTCCCTCACTTCCTTCACCTAGTTATCAGGTTCTGCATATTTTCATTTAAAATCACCTATCCCACTCCATTCAGAATTTTTATATTCTATCTCAAGGACTTCCATATTCTTTTTTGCTGGTGTTCCCACTGACTCAAGGCATTCTCTTTCCTTCCTACATCATCTTAACTGCATCTTTTATATAAGACTCATTTTCATTAAAACTCACTGATTTTCATTTATTTGCGCTCTATGTACTTAAGGTTTAAGGAGGTGTGTCTTCATGTCAATGTATGGCAAAACCAATACAGTACTGTAAAATAGAATAAAGTATTTAAAAAAAAGGAGGTATGTCAATATAATAGATTGACTAAGTTTCCCCATAAATTCATGTCCATCTCAAAACTCAGAATCTNTCTTTCCTTCCTACATCATCTTAACTGCATCTTTTATATAAGACTCATTTTCATTAAAACTCACTGATTTTCATTTATTTGTGCTCTATGTACTTAAGGTTTAAGGAGGTGTGTCTTCATGTCAATGTATGGCAAAACCAATACAGTACTGTAAAACAGAATAAAGTATTTTAAAAAAAGGAGGTATGTCAATATAATAGATTGACTAAGTTTACCCATAAATTCATGTCCATCTCAAAACTCAGAATCTGACCTGTTAGGAAATAGAGTTTTTGTAGATTCCTAGTTAAGATGAGCTCATAATGGACCAGGGTGGGCCCTAAATCCAATGACTTTTGTCCTTATAAGAATACCAGATGACACAGACTCGAAAAACAGGGAGAGAAGTGTGAAGATAGTACCAAGCATTAGAATCACATATCTACAAGCCAAAGAATTCAAACAATTGCCAGCAAGCACCAGAAGCTAGGAGGGAGGCATGAGATGGGTTTCTCCCTCAGAGCCTCAAGAAGGAACCAACTTCTGCTGACATCTTGATCTTGGCCTTCTTGCCTCTAGAACTGTGAGAATAATTCCTGTTGTTTTAAGTCTGCTTGTGGTAATTTGTTAAAAGCAGCACTAGGAAACTACTACAGGCAGCCATGAGAATGTAACTCACAGCTCTTCAACTATAGGTGGCGAGACCAATGACCCGGGATCATTGTCCAAAGACCTCAGCTGCAACGTTCTACTAACCACAGCAGTATACACCCTGAACACATGTCCAGAGACTGCTTCAAAACCACGAACAGTGCAGCAGACATACAAGGCAGATCAATTTGGGGAGACATAGACACTTGATATGCAATTTTGACTTAAAGACACTTCCACAGCCTTGACATATTAAACTGACTACAGCCCTTAGACTCTGACACCAAACCTTTTTTCCCTCTCTCCTTCTCTTGGGATCA
>SJYW01034672.1:0-12231 GCA_006410735.1 Raphicerus campestris | reverse complement strand
ATTCTTCTGTCTGTGTAATTCTCCAGGCAAGAATACTGAAATGGGTATCCATTCCTTTCTCCAAAGGATCTTCCCAATCCACAGATCGAACCTGGGTCTCCTACACTGCAGGCAGATTCTTTACCTTTCTGAGACATCAAGGAAGCCCTAAAGGAAGTGAGTGAAGCTAAGTTGCTACTGCCTGTCAAGTGACTAGGCTTCCCAGGTAGCCTGAACAGAAAAGAATCTGCCCGTCATGCAGGAGACCTGGGTTCAACCCTGATCCCCTGGAGAAAGCCATGGCAACCCACTCCAGTATTCCTGCCTGAAGAATTCCATGGACAGAGAAGCCTGGTGGACTATATTCCACGGAGTCACAAAGAGCAGACACGACTGAGCAACTCACATACACACATCAAGTGACTGATTAACTTGAGCCTGGAGCTAGCATTCTCTCTCCTCCAACATTCTGTCCTCTCTTCCCTGTCCCCTGCCCCAAGCCTACCAACCTCCTGCTGTGCCTAATGCTCTATAGTAAAGGAATACATCACAAGTGTGGCATCAGATCCCTTACCTGTGAGGGCTGTTCACAACTGGCCATACTATCCCGATCAGCAGAATGTCTTCTGCCATAAAGGGCTATGTGCTCTCACCAGCTCCTAGTCATCACAAGCCAGAAGCAAGGCAGGGGGCATAAAATGTGACAGCATGATGAAAAATCATGGGGGAGATAATAAAAAATACAGAAGCCTTAACTTACTGTGAATCCACACTGCTCTGCTTACTTTGAAATAAAAACTGAGTGCCTTAGATCATTATGCAGACTCTGCTATGAGTATGCACTTGCATGAAAAATGTTCTCTTCCTTTGCTATTTCAAAAGGTGATTGATCTTCTACCCCATCAGTTCTGCACACCTGACCTCTTTCAATATGGAGTCAAAAATGATTCTTACTTAAAATGTGTGGTCAACAAGTTATACTTGCCCTCCACAAAAAGAAAAATCTGAAAGGACATCATTTGCATTGTTTCTTACAAATCTCTGATAAACTTATACTTTCTACTTTTCTTCACTGCCAGATTCATTAGACTGTATGTGTTACGTACATTAAAGATCCTAAATATACGCAATTTGCTTTCAAATGTGTTCATGTAACTAGTTTAGAAGAGAAATGCAGTAGAATCTGAGGGGAGTTATAACTTTCTAGACTCAGTTTTCATTCTAAATAGCCTTTAGTATTTTTAAGTCTCACTCCCACTGAAAACATTCTGAACTTAATGATATAAAATAGATGATAAACATATGTGAGTAGAACAAGGAGAATTCTGCAGAACATTATATCTTCAAAACGTCCAAACTTTAATTTAAAACTTAAACACAAATTTAGACAACTATTTTCATAAAGACATAAGCATTGTGCATAATCAACAAGGAATAAGAATTTTTGTTCTAGCAAACTGTAATAAAGGACCAGAGTAGAGGGAACATTTGCATTGAAATGAAACACTATGCTCATTCCAGGATAGAGCAGAATCTCAAGCTGTAGAACATATAATGGCATTTTTGTAATCTAGAGTAAGTGAAAACCAGCCAGTACAAAGTTAGTTAATTTCTAAGTAATAAAACAACTATTATAAGAATATGGGAATATCCTCAACAACTCAAAGCACACTGGAGATGGGGTGGGATGTGAAAGAGAGAGAAGAGGAATGGGGAGAGGGAAGGGAAGGGACGGGGAGGAAGGACGGGGGGACAGTTACGGCCTATGATTATGTGATTCGGCCCTGGGTGTATTCTTCCACTGTCCTCTCCTCGCCACTGCCTTTTCCACAGTCCACTGTAGGCTTAGGGGGAAAAGTTTTTACTGTCTTCTCCCTAGACTGTGAACTCCTGAGGAATAGAGACCCTATCATCTTTATGTCCAGCCTAATACCTAGCATGAATAAGATGCTAAATTCATGCTTGCAGCATGATTATTATAACCTTTTACTTAATGGAGGAAAATCCTTGCCTCTAACATTAAAAGAAAAATACTGTCAATGTTCTGATAAATCATTCTTGGGTTGCAACAGAGAAATGTCCCTGAAATGAATAGAGGAGGCAGCGTTTACTGCTGTTTTTTTCTAAGCAGCTGCCTTAGCTTGGACCCTGGAAGCAGATTCTGAGACAGAGATATGTGTGCAGATAGTTGAGGAGAGTCCTGAGGGTAAAACTGCACTGGAGTAAGGGCAGCAGGGGGAAGGGCTGAGCCGCAGGACAGCTGTCACAAAAGTCTCAGGTGATCTCTGACAGAACTCTGGAGTAAGAGCGGTCCTTTAGGGAGGTCCAGGATTTGAGACAAAGGACCAACTTGTGTGTGCACACTGCCTAGCCCAATCCTTAAAGGTGGGTGTCTCAGGGAGCTGATGGAGGTAACGTGATCTTGGTAGAAGCAGTCCCCTTTTGCTGAGGGTGACCCTCTTCTGGAGAGGACCCAGTTGTGAGCCATGGGCAGCCAACAGTTCTGCTAACAAGCAGAATGACTCTGAAGAGGGTTCCAGGTGATGCCCCACAGCACTCACAACTGTGAAGTTCACTCACACAGAAGCTCAGTGTACGGGAATCATACACAGATCTGAGAGCCTAGCAATGATCCTTCTGATAGGGGCTAGATGTATACAAAGGCACCAAGACACTATGTTTTCAGGCAGGTCCCTAGACAGCGGCTGTCAACCTGTCACAATCTGTCACTTCAGCCACAATTACTGCAGACAGGGAAAACTGCGCTCCCACTGAACTATGGTAAATCACTACTGGTAGCAGTCTTTTAGTCCAAATCATGAGATTTCTTATTACTTGCACAGCTTAGAGTGGATTGGTCCACTTAGAATGAGGAAGCCTAGCAGGAATGATTAAAAAGCATCCATTCAGAAAGCATTCCCAGACTCAACACCATCTGGTCAGATCTGATTATCATACAGTCAAGGAAACTCCTGCTGGAGACACCACAGGAAATGTTCTTCTGAGGCTGCCATTTAGCATTTGTAACAGCAGTGGGGAATGAGTGTGATGGACGATGGGGACCTTGTGCCAGGTACCTTTGCATCTGATCCACTCTAGTCACTCTCCTTCCGTCAAGTCCAGAGAGGCAAAAATACACACGATGATATTTTAAAGTCCCTCAACGATAGAAGGAGCAGAAGATACACACTTAAAAAGGAAGAGAATGAAAAACAATGCTTGAAGGCAAAGCAGCATGCCCGCTTCATCCCACACTGGTCAACAACCTCCTCTCTCCAACCAGGAACACCAACGCCATTTTTCAAACCTCCCAGATGCTTCACTGCATGCAAGACTTCCTCACCAATTTTTCAAATTAAGCACAGCCCTGAAATTTGGCTGCTCGCTCAATCTGCTTTGAAGGAGTGTCAGCAGTTTTGATATCTGCCACATTTTATTCGCTACGGGTTCAGGATCCCCACAGAACAAAGCTACAAATAAAAGCTAAAAGAGAATTAGGAAGGAGAAAGCATGCTTTGCTGGGGTGCTAGCTCTACTGAACTCACAATGGGGGGACATAAAACCTGCTGTGATGAGACTTTTAAGTGAGAGAAAAGAAATATCAACAAATCTCACCAAGAAATCCCAAGTGCAGCTCAGAAAAGCTTTCGAAAACTCAGCATTCAATTCTGGTAAGAAGTGGATGTCAATTACATTTCCATTAATGAGACTGAGCATTAAGAGTGCTGAGTAAATCAAAGAGCCTTCCTGGCCTCTTCCAACCTTTGGAGATTTTATCCAAGACATTTAGCAAACTGTAAACAAGATGACACGTGAAATAGGCTAATTTGACAGTTGGCAGGCATTGTTTAGCTAAAGTCTAGGAGATGAGAACAGATTGGCCATTTCTTGTCGTGTCCTTCTTGTAAAACCTGCTAGTGATCAAAAGACTTCAGGTATAACTACTGCACCCTGGCTGCCATATATCTGTCCTCAGCAAAGCTCTCAGTGTTCAGAGCTTATAAATCAAATCCTCTTTAACTGATAACATACCTTTAACCCATTTATTTCATTATGTTAGCGTGTTTTTTATACAAAACAAAAACCAGATATTTAATCAGATGCACAAAACTATTCTAAATGCACTTTTACTTGTTCATAAATACTGATTTATAACAATCCTAAAGTGAAGTCACTCAGTCATGTCTGACTCTTTGCAACCCCATGTACTGTAGCCTACTAGGCTCCTTCACTCATGGGATTCTCCAGAGAGAGTACTGGAGTGGCCTGCCATTGCCTTCACCATGGGATTTTCCCAATCCAGGGATCAAACCTAAGTCTCCTGCATTGTAGACAGATGCTTTACTGTCTGAGCCACCAGGGAAGCCCATAAGTGAAAGTCACTCAGTTGTGTCCTACTCTTTGTGACCCCATGGACTACCCAGTCCGTGGGATTCTGTAGGCCATAATACTAGAGTGGGTAGCCTTTCCCTTCTCCAGGGGATCTTCCCAACCCAGGGATCAAACCCAGGTCTCCCACATTGCTGGCAAATTATTTACCAGCGGAGCCACAGGGGAAGCCCATAGCAATCCTAAGCATTTTTTAAATCTTAAAGCATCCAAAAAAACACTTCAGCTGAACTGTATTTCAGGATCAGCTTGTCTTTTTTACCACCTTTGCACCAGGCAGAGAAGGCAATGGCAACCCACTCCAGTACTCTTGCCTGGAAAATCCCATGGATGGAGGAGCCTGGTAGGCTGTAGTCCATGGGGTCACTAAGAGTCGGACATGACTGAGCATCTTCACTTTCACTTTTCACATTCATGCATTGGAGAAGGAAATGGCAACCCACTCCAGTGTTCTTGCCTGGAGAATCCCAGGGACGGGTGAGCCTGGTAGGCTGCCGTCTATACGGTCGCACAGAGTCGGACACGACTGAAGTGACTTAGCAGCAGCAGCATCCAGGAGTCCTTTATCAGAACACAACATAGGACTCTGTCCCTTAAGCACATCCACACCACTAGCCCTGTTGACTGCAGGGCCAGCCACACAGACCAAATACATCTGGAGTGTGACAGTTATGATTTAAACCCAAGGTTCTAAACCAGGGATAACTTTCATCCCATGGAACACTTGACAACATCTGGAGATGACTGTTGTCACATCTGGGGGAGGGGGTATGTTAATGGCTCTACTGGGCAGAGAAGCTGCCAAACATTCTACTGCACAGTAGATGGTTCCCCCCACACTCAAAGAATCAATCGGGCCAAGGTTAAAAAATGATGTAGACCTTGCTCTGATTGAGAACATATCAAAAGAAGTACCATGAAAGAAAATACTACAAAACAGCTCAGCTTTGTACAAAATATACATACACAGGGCAACAGAGCTTTGCTTCACTTGAAATCCACTGAGCAGATCTGTGTTAGGATTTTGCACTGGACATCAGAGTCTGCATAATTCTACAGTGCAGAAATATAGGGAATTAAAGATGCCTCATGCAAAGAGTTGACTCATTGGAAAAGACTCTGATGCTGGGGGGGATTGGGCGAAGGAGGAAAAGGGGACAACAGAGGATGGAATGGCTGGATGGCATCACCAACTCGATGGACATGAGTTGAGGGAACTCCGGGAGATGGTGACAGACAGGGAGGCCTGGCATGCTGTGATTCATGGGCTCGCAAAGAGTCGGACACGACTGAGAGACCGAACTAAACTGAAAGATGCCTCTGATCACTGCACAGGGATCTTTTCCTCTTCAAGAACCATTAAATTGCTTTATAGGAACCCTGAATCCTCATCTCCAGTTTAGTAACTGGTTTGTGTTCACTGCCTTGCCTTGTTTTATAGATAAGCTATAAATAGAAGGGCAAAGATGACTTCTCACCTTTCAAAATGTGCCTACATGACTAGGGAAGGGGGATACTAACTAGTCTCTAATCCAAGACTGGTAGGATTAATAAATCTCAATCTTTCTTTCTTTTGGGAGCTCCTTATTTATTATTTCAAACATCTTTAATCTAAACCCATGTTACTCATCTGTTCTTATTTCCTCCAGATATCTTTCACCTCCACAAATTCAAAACATCCCATACTCAATCTGTTTGCTGAGAACTCCTCTGTTTGCTGTCTTACTCAATATCTTTTCCTCCAACTCTGTGTGTCAATCAAATTAGTCATTTACACCTTTCCCTCACTTCCTTCACCTAGTTATCAGGTTCTGCATATTTTCATTTAAAATCACCTATCCCACTCCATTCAGAATTTTTATATTCTATCTCAAGGACTTCCATATTCTTTTTTGCTGGTGTTCCCACTGACTCAAGGCATTCTCTTTCCTTCCTACATCATCTTAACTGCATCTTTTATATAAGACTCATTTTCATTAAAACTCACTGATTTTCATTTATTTGTGCTCTATGTACTTAAGGTTTAAGGAGGTGTGTCTTCATGTCAATGTATGGCAAAACCAATACAGTACTGTAAAACAGAATAAAGTATTTTAAAAAAAGGAGGTATGTCAATATAATAGATTGACTAAGTTTACCCATAAATTCATGTCCATCTCAAAACTCAGAATCTGACCTGTTAGGAAATAGAGTTTTTGTAGATTCCTAGTTAAGATGAGCTCATAATGGACCAGGGTGGGCCCTAAATCCAATGACTTTTGTCCTTATAAGAATACCAGATGACACAGACTCGAAAAACAGGGAGAGAAGTGTGAAGATAGTACCAAGCATTAGAATCACATATCTACAAGCCAAAGAATTCAAACAATTGCCAGCAAGCACCAGAAGCTAGGAGGGAGGCATGAGATGGGTTTCTCCCTCAGAGCCTCAAGAAGGAACCAACTTCTGCTGACATCTTGATCTTGGCCTTCTTGCCTCTAGAACTGTGAGAATAATTCCTGTTGTTTTAAGTCTGCTTGTGGTAATTTGTTAAAAGCAGCACTAGGAAACTACTACAGGCAGCCATGAGAATGTAACTCACAGCTCTTCAACTATAGGTGGCGAGACCAATGACCCGGGATCATTGTCCAAAGACCTCAGCTGCAACGTTCTACTAACCACAGCAGTATACACCCTGAACACATGTCCAGAGACTGCTTCAAAACCACGAACAGTGCAGCAGACATACAAGGCAGATCAATTTGGGGAGACATAGACACTTGATATGCAATTTTGACTTAAAGACACTTCCACAGCCTTGACATATTAAACTGACTACAGCCCTTAGACTCTGACACCAAACCTTTTTTCCCTCTCTCCTTCTCTTGGGATCAGCCTGTATCATATTCTGATGATCCTTTAACCTTCCCCAGCTCCATTCCCAATTTTTCTCTTAAGAGTTTTCCTAATAAAATCAACACACATTTAATAGTATATTGGTGTGTGCTCACTGGAGAACCCAGAAAAACCCAAAAGCAGGTTACAAAATTTGACTACAAGATAGATTTCTTTGCTTAAGTTTCTGGAGATGGATTCCAACCGGACAAGAATAGAGGTTATTGTTGTTGTTTAGTCACCAAGTCATGTCCAACTCTTTTGCGACCCCATGGACAGTAGACCACCAGACTCCTCTATCCATGGGATTTTCCAGACAAGAATACTGCAGTGGGTTGCCATTTCCTTCTCCATGGGATCTTCCTAACCTGGGGATCTCCTGCACTGGCAGGCAGATTCTCTATCACTGAGCAAGATTAGAGGTGAAAAAGACCAACAGGAAGCTAATGAAGCAGCTAAAGGGGACACACTTCTAGTTTTCAGTACCCTAGTGGTGGCAGTGGATATAATGGTTGGATTCCAGTTACACTTTGGCAGCAAAATCTATGGAATTTGGTGATGCACTTATAGGAAGAGCATGGGGGAAATCGGTGTCAAGGTTGGATCCTTCATTTCCAACAAGAGAAAATGCAAAGTGTTAGCAGAATTTGCTGAGATACAGAAAACTGAAAGAAGAATAAATCCAAAACTACAAAATTAAAAATTCAGTTTCAGTTAAGAGGAAAGTGATTTGGAGTTACCTAAACAGAGATGTCCGGAGAAGGCAATGGCACCCCACTCCAGTACTCTTGCCTAGAAAATCCCATGGATGGAGGAGCCTGGTGGGCTGCAGTCCATGGGGTCGCTAAGAGTCGGATACAACTGAGTGGCTTCACTTTCACTGTTCACTTTCATGCACTGGAGAAGGAAATGGCAACCCACTCCAGTGTTCTTGCCTGGAGAATCCCAGGGGCAGGGGAGCCTGGTGGGCTGCCATCTATGGGGTCGCACAGAGTTGGAAATGACTGAAGTGACTTAGCAGTAGCAAGCAAGCAACAGAGATGTCACACGTGAGGTATAAAAATGTGAAGCTTAGGAGACTTCTATATGAATTTGGGAGGAATGAAAATATAGTGTTGAGACCTGAGGAAGTAGTCACAATCACCTGGGGTGGGGGTGCAGGGAAACCTGCAGAGTGAGCAGCAAAAGGGTAGTCATGAAACCTTCCAAAATGCAAAGGCCAAGAAGGAGAAAGTGACGATGAGTACTAAGAAAAGTGTGATCATAGTGTTCAAAGCTAAGAGAAGAGAGCATCCTGAGGATGAGTGGAAGGTCAACTGCTTAAATGCAGCCAGGAGTACAAGGAACATGACTTAAAATTGTCTCCTGGCTTTAAAAACAGGAGCGTTGGTCATCTATTATTTTGGTGAAGGAGTAGGAAGGGACATAAAATAGGGGTGGTCTGAGGAGAGAATGAGACGTCAGGTTGATGACTGAGTTGCGAAATGATTTTGCCCCAAACACATAGCACTGACAGGAAAGAAAGTATTTAAGAAATAGAGTCAAGAGATTTCTATCTAGTTTGGCACTTTTGAATTTATATTTTAAGCACTTACTCAACCCTGCCTTAATAGTTTTAAATAATTATAACTATGACAAAAAAAGATAAAATATTGCATAAACTAGGGAGCCAACAGAAATAATAATGAAAACTAAAACAATGCATTTGTTGGCTCAAGAATCAAAAGGACAGAAGTAGAGAAGATACATCAGCAGCCTCTATTCTGTTATACCCCAAGTTCTGAGCTCTCAGCACTGAGAGAGACTTACTACAAGAAGGCAGTCAAGTATATAGTGGGCATTCATTGGAATAACTATATCCACTTCTGAAATACTCCCATAATACTAAGTAAACAGCCTCTATCTCAAGCCCCAAAAAGGGTTTGTGGTAAGCATCAAATTAGATACAAAAATGGCTTCCCCAGTGGCTCAGCAGTAAAGAACCCACCTGCAATAAAGAAGATGCAGTTTCGATCCTTGGATCAATCAGGAAGATCCCCTGGAGAAGGAAACGGCAACCGACTCCAGTATTCTTGCCTGGGAAATCCCATGGACAGAGAAGCCTGGTGAGCTACAGGCCATGAAGTCACAAAAGAACAGGACTCAACTTAGCAACTAAAAACAAATGCAAAAATAATGTTAAAAATGAAAATTCTTAAGTCATCATATCATCTCTTTGAACTTCTCACTTTACATGCTTTCACTCTTCCTAGTAAAACCCAACTCTCCATTTTCCTTCCAAAAGCACTGGTACAGCCTCTCCTACTTTATTTATTTACATTATTTATCATGTTTAGGATACTGGGGATGCTTGCCCATTATCTCAGCCTTAACTACCACTTTATTGGAAACTCACAGCCCCCCTTTAAAAGAAAAGAGATCATTAGACATGTTTAGACATCAAAAATAAAGACTATCACTCTATTTTAGCCTGAAGTAGTAATATTCAGGTTAAAACTCAATGAAAGCTTTAAAAACTTAGTATGATATTCAAATTGCTAACATTCAATATAATAGTTAATTACCCCTTAGAGATAATGGACTAGAATTATCAACTATATCTGAGATATTCCTCTGCATATTTTACTAAGTAATAAAAATTCTCTTTAAAAATTGTTTATTTTTACCTGAAACTAAAACATTAGCAATCAACTACAATAAAAATTTAAAAGTGCACCCCACTCCATCAGGTGTCACTGAAGTTAGAGGCAATGGAAATGAAGTGGAATGAATGCCCTCTAGCATTTCCTACTTCCTATGTTAACTGCTATATATACACACAGGATTATTATAAAATATAAATTTTCTCTTGTTAAAAAAATACTGTGCATTTTAAATCTGTGTAAAATCTATAAGCATATGCCTCAAAGTCATAATTAATAAGGAAGTTCATGTGATCAGAGACTAGAATGAAAGTATGTGTTAAGTAATTCTGAGAGTTTTCCCCAAATGAAACCTGAGCAAAGATGTGTCAAACTAACATCACTATGAACTCTACTTCAACTCCCTAATTAACCAACTCTCCTTAGAAGGTTTGGTGAGCCATACAAAGCCACTGGTAAACTTAACCCACAGAAAAGGCACTGAATATTTTTGTTTCCAAAAATGAAGTATTTATAGACACACTGCATATTGCAGAATACTCCAGCTACTTGAAGAAAGAGCCATGCATACCAAAAGTGGGGGGTATATAAAACAAAATGCATTTCAGTGTAAATAACTCTGCCTTAATACCAATACCAAGGACCATGCAGCTTTCTCACCAGGGTTTAAGATATCAATGGGGGCCATCTATATCTAGCAGAATAATAAATCTTCCAAATATTCAAAAGGTACTTGTCCCGTTTGAAGCATACATAATGGAGGGAAAGGATTTTTCTCCTGGACCTCCAGGTGCAGCTGGGCCACTAGCAGGTGATAGTAATAAGTGTGTGACCCCACTACAGCCCAACCACACTCTGCTCTCTGCACACCAGCCAGGCATTTGTCAGGGTGTAAGTTATTTACAGTGGTCTCCAAAGGCTTTGGAAAACTAGCACATTCCCTTAAAAATAAAAGGAAATCTTGGAACAAGTATTACACGAAACAGGGCCCAGTGAAGGTATATTCAAAGTATTACAGTTGCCTTAATTAAGCATGCACACGCACACATTCTTGCTAACATCAAGTGAAATACTAGGTTCTAATTATTCATTTCTCTATTTCTTTCTTGTCACTTTAGACTCTAAGGACACCAATAGCAATGTTTAAATGTAACCATGGAAAATAAACAATGGCTTACGGGCTCATCATTTGAACACATCTTCACTGAATGATAACAGACACTCCAGAAATGCTTAATTAATTACTTTGTGCTGACTCCATCTTCTAAAGATGCTCAAGAATTTTAAAAATTTCAAAAGAGCAAAGATGTAGCAACTTTAACTTTTTACTGAAACTCAATTATAAGCTATACAGTGAGGTTGCCATTCTATTTGAGCAAACAGAAGGAAACCAAACATCTATATGAAGCAATGATCCCATGGTCAGAATGCTTCCCACCACAAGTAACAAAATACTTGATCATCTGAAGCTTAAATGATAAAGTAACGTAACAAGAAGCTTGAAGTCACAATTCTAGGACTGTTTCAATAGCACAAAGACACCAAGCCCCTGAGTCCAAGAGACTGATTTGCTTACCTTTCTGCTTATAGCCTCAAGGTGCTGGCCTCCATCTTCCAGCAGGATATCCCACTGAGAGATGAGGTATGTGTATACAGTCTTCCCAGGGCAGCACAGGGACAGGGAATGCATTTCAGGCACCAGTGTCCAAAGGAAGAGGAAAGAAGGGGAGAAGCACCCCACCACCACCCCCTGTGCAGCCATCTCTCTTATCAAGGAGAAAAACATTTTCCTTAAATACCACCTCTAGATGACCCTGTTATTTCTCATTGGTTAGAAGTAAATCATATGCTCACACTGTGACCAATCAGTGGCAAAGAATATGGGATTTTTTTCACGTTGAGTTGGACAAACCAGCTCCACCTGACACTGGTTCACTGAGGCCTGAACAGAATCAGGGCATTGTTAACAAAGAAGGGAGAATGCTTTCAGACAAGAAAAGTGTCTGCCACAACTATCCTTTTTACACCGGAGGTCAAAACGTTTGGCTCAATTGGATGTTTCAAGGAAAGTAATTTCTCTTTTTCTCCCAAAGTAATGCAGAATTTCAACTTTACAATTTTAAGCAGCAGCTTCCTGGATGACCTCCCTGCTGGCATAATAAAGCACTGGCTTGTGTGCTTTCCAAGGTGGCTAGACCCTCAGTCAAGTAACTCCACAGACTCAAGTCAGTACTCTGAACTTCCCCAGAGGGCATATGTCATCACTGCAGAGTCTAGAACACGGAGTTACAGGGGAAATGCAGCGCACAGAACAAATGCATATTAGCAGCTTCCACTTCCGAGCAGT
>SJYW01034671.1:0-10806 GCA_006410735.1 Raphicerus campestris | reverse complement strand
AAAAAAAAAAAAAAAAAAACAGAAAAAACAATCTTTGACATAAATCACATGTCTTTTTTGAGCCATCTTGTAGAGTAATGAAAAGAAAAACAAACAAATTTGACATAATTTAACTTAAATGCTTTTGCACAAAAAAGGAAACTGTAATCAAAATTAAAACACAACCCTCAGAATGAGAGA
Source organism: Raphicerus campestris (assembly GCA_006410735.1). NCBI lineage: Eukaryota > Metazoa > Chordata > Mammalia > Artiodactyla > Bovidae > Raphicerus > Raphicerus campestris. The sequence goes on along the minus strand of SJYW01034671.1, from coordinate 10,626 downwards.
AATTATTTGCAGACAAAGGGACAAAGGATTCATCTTGAAAGTACACAGACATTTCATGTAGCTCAATACCAAAATAACCAAACAACTGCTCAAAAAAATGGGCAAGGGCACCCGCAGTGATCCAGTGGTTAAGAATCCCACTGCCAATGGAATGGACATGGGCTTGATCACTACTTTGGGAAGATCACACATGCCAAGGGGCAGCTAAGCCCATGCACCACAACTACTGAGCCCACACACTGCAACAGCTGAAACCTGCATGCCCTAGAGCCCTTACTCTGCAACAGGAGGAGACACAACAAGGAGAACTCCTGATGCTGCAGTACTGGCTGACTTTATTTTTCTGGGCTCCAAAGTCATTGCAGATGGTGAGTGCAGCCATGAAATTAAAAGACGCTTACTCCGTGGAAGAAAAGTTAAGAACCAACCTAGATAGCATATTCAAAAGCAGACACATTACTTTGCCATCAAATGTGGATCTAGTCAAGGCAATGGTTTTTCAGTAGTCAAGTATGGATGTGAGAGTTGGACTGTGACTAAAGCTGAGTGCTGAAGAACTGATGCTTTTGAACTGTGGTTCACATGCTAGTTGTAAGAGTGNCAAGTATGGATGTGAGAGTTGGACTGTGACTAAAGCTGAGTGCTGAAGAACTGATGCTTTTGAACTGTGGTTCACATGCTAGTTGTAAGAGTGTGCTCTGTCACTCCGCTGAACGTTCCCATTAGGAGAGGGGAGACAGGGTGCAGGACTTTTTTTTTTTTTTTTTTTTTCTTCATTTCTTATGTTAGAGTGCCATCATGTGGCATGTTTCCCTAATTGCAGTGCAGTTCAGTTCAGTGGCTCAGTAGTGTCCGACTCTTTGCGACCTCATGGATCACAGCACTCCAGGCCTCCCTGTCCATCAGCAACACCCGGAGTTCACTCAAACTCATGTCCATGGAGTTGGTGATGCCATCCAGCCTTCTGAACCTCTGTTGTCCCCTTTTCCTCCTGCCGCTAATCTCTCCCAGCACGAGAGTCTTTTCCTGTGCGTCAACTCCTCGCATGAGGTGGCTAAAGTACTGGAACTTCAGCTTTAGCATCATTCCCTCCAAAGAACACCCAGGGCTGATCTCCTTCATAATGGACTGGTTCCATCTCCTTGCAGTCCAAGGAACTCTCAGGAGTCCCCTCCAACACCACAGTTCAAAACCATCAGTTCTTCGGGGCTCAGCTTTCTTCACAGTCCATCTTTCACATTCATACATGACCACTGGAAAAACCATAGCCTTGACTAGACAGCCGTTTTGGCAAAGTAATGTCTCTGCTTTTCAGCGTGCAGCCTACGGTGGTCATAGTTTTTCTCCAAGGAGTAAGCGTCTTTTAATTTCATGGCTGCTGTCCCATCTCCGACTCTTTGCGACCGCATGAATCACAGCAGCTGCCAGGCCTCTTGTCCATCACCAACTCCCGGAGCTTGCTCAAACTCACGTCCATCGAGTGGGTGATGCCAGGCAACCATCTCATCGCCTGTCGTCCCTTTCTCCTCCTGCCCTGAATCTTTCCCAGGATCTAGGCTCGGTTTTCCCGACCGCAGGCTCGGGGGACCCCTCCGTGCCCAGTGGAGGCCGCGGAGCCCGCGAGGGGTGACCCCACTTAATTGCAGTTGAGGGAATACGGCCCTCGACTGGGGAACCCTGCGTGTGAGGAGAGGGCACCCGTCCGCGGGGGCCCCGCGAGCGCAAGAAGCGGGGGGTGGGGGGAAGGGGGAGGCCCTCACGCCACGCGCCTAGGAAGCAGAGTCTCGCGTCGAGCTGCGTGGTCAGGAAAGTGGAGTTTGCGCCGCGCGTGCTGGGGAGACGGATGGTCCGCTGCGGCAGGAAAGTTTCCAGGAATCCCCGCGCTGCGCGTGCAGGAATGGCGGGGGCGGGGCTCACGGCGCGCGCTCCGGGGAAGGGCTGGCCCCGCACGCCGCGCAGGAACGCGAGGGTGCCCAGACCCCTGAGCGCGCAGCAAGTGGGGTTTTGTACCGCCCGTGTCAGGAGACCCGGCGCAGTCAAGAAGTGGGGGCTCGCGTCGTGCCACGCGCGCACAGGAGACAGCTGATACCGTGCGCCAAGGAAGTGGGGTCCCGGGCTCGCAAGAAGGGAGAGCTGGCGCCCTGCAGCATGCACAGGAAGGGGGTCTCGCGCGGCGCGTGCCGGTGGATCGTGATCCACAGGAAAAGGGGGCTCGCCTCGCACGCAGAGGAAAGGAGAGCACCCACCGCTTGTGGCAGTAGTAGAGTTGGTCCAGCGCGCGCGCGCGGCTTGGGGTCTCTTCCACCTCCGGGTCAGAGGCCGCTGCGAGCTGTCCGGAGGGTGGGAGCGGCGGAGAGAGGCGCGCTTGGGACCTCATGCCGCCCGTCGTGGGTAGGGAGCTGCGGCCTGTGGCTGCAGCTCAAGGCTCGCGGTGACCTGGAGCGGGGCGGGGCTGAGTGGCGCTCCCCTTGGGGTCAGAGGTCCGGCTGGGGCAGCGGCTCGAGGCGCAGTCGTTCCACGGGCCAGGGGCGACAGGCTTTGCAGCTGAGGAGGTGCCTCCCTGTGTTGGCACCAAGGCCGGCCGGCGCCCCAGGCTTTGTTCGCGTGTTAACCCTGGAGACCGGCGACCGAGTGGGTGAGGCCTGAAGCGCACTGGAGTCCCCTCAGCGGTCGCGGGCCCGCCCGCCAGTCCCCTGTACTCCCCGCAGCGGGCCGGGATGCCGGGCTCCTGAGCTCTCTGCGCGCCCTCCTGCAGCGCGGCCAAAGAGCTGGCTGTCAGGCGGTGCTCGGAAGCCGGAAGCCGGGCGGTAGGAGAAGGGGTCTTGCTCTCCCACGGGGGCTGCCCTTACACCCTCAGATTGCCCAGTGCGGCGCGCAACCCACATGGGCAATGGCCTCTGGTGGCGCGACCTGTAGTTTCCACTCAGCGAGTCTTTGCGCTCAAACGCTGCTGTCGCTTTGGCACGTGTGCCACGAGGACGTCAGCTGGTATATGACTGTTCTGTAGCTGGGCGCTGGTGAATCCCTGATCCTGCCAAGAAGCGTCACCCAAGTGTTGTGCAGGAAGAAGGTGGCAAGGTCAACCCGGGAGAGCAACAGACAGAACGGTGAGCCAGAGGTCCTGGCAGGTCCCAGAGGAGGTCGTTGCAGGACCTGCATCTCAGCAGGAGTGCCAGTGTCTTTAGGGGTCAAGAGTGGGATCTGTATTCTCTGGTTCTGTGGCATCTTCTGCAGACACCTGGGGAAAGCGGGCCTGGCCAGGTGGACAGAGGTGACCGCCCCTTAAGGGACTCCAAGCTTCAGTGTCCACAAGGCCCCCTGGGTGTTAGTATGAAACGACCTCTCCTTTGTAAAAGGAGTCTCCAGGAGGATGCTGGTGAGAAGCAGGCTCTGGTGGACTTTGGCTGTGGCGGGTCCACTCCAGTGCACAGAACTAAATACAGGCACGTGCCGGATGGTATCCGTGTTCACATCCTGGCTGTGATGGTGTGCGCTATGATTCCGCTCAGTGTTGCCACTGGGAGAAGTGAGGCACGGTGCAGAGCATGCTCTTTCATTTCTTATGTTAGAGTGCCGTCATGTGGAACATTCCTGTAACTGCAGTTCAGTTCAGGTCAGTGGCTCAGTCGTGTCCGACACTTTTTGACCCCATGAATGGCAGCGCGTCAGGTCTCCCTGTGCATCACCAGCTCCCAGAGCGTGCCTAAACGCATGTCCATCGAGGGGGTGATAACAACCAACCAACCGTCTCATTGTCTGTCGTCCTCTTCTCCTGCCCTCAGACTTTCCCAAGATCGAGTACCGCAGGCCCGGAACCCCTTTGTGTCCAGTTGAGGCCTGCTGCCCAGGAGAGGGGATCACTCCGTGCGCACGGTTTAGAACACATGGTGCCGGAGTCAGCTCCAGCAGTTACGGATTCAACCTGAAGAGACGGACAGTGTCGGTGAGAAACTGATGCAGCCTCTGTGTGTGTGTGTGTGTGTGTGTGTGTGTGTGTGTGTGTGTGTGTGTGTGTGTTTTGGACTGCGTGTTTATTTCACGGAGAAGGCAATGGCAGCCCACTCCAGCACTCTTTCCTGGGAAACCCAATTGCCAGAGGAGACTGGTGAGCCACAGTCCATGGGGTCGCTAAGAGTCGGACACAACTGAGCGACTTCACGTTCTCTTTCATGCATTGGAGAAGGAAATGGCAACCCACTCCACTGTTTTTGCCTGGAGAATGCCAGGGACTGGGGAGTCTCATGGGCTGCCATCTGTGGGGTTGCACAGAGTCGGACATAGCTGAAGCGACCTAGGAGCAGCAGTTTATTTCAAGCTCATGGTTCTCTTTTATAATTTTACAAAAGCATTAAAATTCCTTTCTCAGCTATTCTCTTACCTACTTTTTCTCATGTGTCCTTGTGAATACACTGTAACTCATGCTAATGTCTGGGCTGCACACCACGTTCCTCAGTTTAATTCTTATCTTTCCAAGTCCTGTTTGCCCCTAGTATACTAAGCTCACTATTTCTTAGTAAGGGCTTCTAGCTATAAATATCTCTAAAGTCCCTAATCTCTATAAGATATAGTAGAATATGCTAACATTGCAGCATCCCTTAAATCTTTAGCTTCTAACTATTTTAATTATTCCTAAACCCTAATTCCCAGGAGAATCCTGCCTGGAGAATCCTGGGGATGGCAGAGCCTGGTGGGCTGCTGTCTATGGGGTCGCACAGAGTCAGACACGACCGATGTGACTTAGCAGCAGCAGCAGCAGCAGCAGCAGCAAATGCTCAGTTCAGCAAACTCCTTTGCCATCAACACTTTCCTCACAAATGGGCTTCAGATAGGAGTCCCTCCCATGGTCTCAAGCTGAGGCCTCTGTGCTCACCCTGGAACACTCTTTTGTAAAAGTCCTTGAACAAGTATCAGTGATTAACTTTATGACTTATTCTTGGAGCACAGCTGCAGAAGGCTTATGCCTTCTCATGCTCCTCTCAAAAACAATAAGCACCTTAATATTCTCTTCAGTCAACTCAGCTGAGGAAAGGAAAAAGCAAGTCAGAATCAGAAAGCCTAACTCCTTCATTCCGGGTCTGTGCCTACAGAACAAGGAGGGAGTTTAGGGCCGTGCCTTTACTTTGTCAGTAATGCCTAATGCAGCTCCCAACAACTTACTGTTGCAGGTTCTTGTTTTGTGTGAACACTCACTGTCCTTTTAAATATTCTGTAGATGTAGTCTACGTAGTTAATCATTATATAATCTGCAACTTGTGTTGATTGAAAAGATGAGCCACTCAGCCCCACACCCCTCTAGATCGCCGTGAGCTGCGAGCTGCAGTCATAGCCCTCTGCTCCCTATTCCCAACAGCTGCGGAGGTCCCAAGCACGCCTCTATCCGCCCCTCCCACTCTCGGGACAGCTCGCTGCAGCTCTAGCGTGTCCCGCTCCCTGACCCGGGACTGGAAGTGACCCCAGGCTGTGTGCGGGTGCGCGTGAGCGGCACCTGCTCTTCTCCCGGCGAGAGGGGCGCGTGCCCCCTTTCCTCTGCGCGCCAAGCGAGCCCCACTTTCATGTGGGCGCAGGGCCCACAGGCACGCGCAGCTCGAGATGCCTTCTTGCCAGCGCAAGGCAGGGCGCGAGTCCTGCCTGCCTTCTTGCGCACGCGGTGGCCCCCGCGCCACCTGCGGCGCGTGCCCCCACATCCTGCGCTCGCGGCGTGGCGCGAGGCCCCAGATCCTGCCCTCTAGGGGTCGCCCTCCGCCAACCCTTGCACGCACGCGCAGCGTGAACCCCCCTGCCTGCGCAGCAGGGCCACAGAACCTCGTGCCAGCGCATGCCAGCCAGCCCTACCCCGGCACGAGTGGCGCGAGCCCCTCCCCCTCCCCTTTTCTGCCCACGCTGCATGGCACGAGCTCTCTCTTATTGCGCTCGCGGGGCCCCACACAAGCGACAGGCGACACAAGCCTCTCTTCCTGGGCGCACGGTATCAGCTCTCTCCTGTGCTCTTGTGGTGGGCTCAAGCCCCCACTTCTTGAGTTCGCCAGCCCTCCTGGCCGGGCGTTGAAAACGCCAGAAGCTGCGCGCGCGGCGGGGCATGAGCCCCCACGCCTTCCTGCACACGTGCAGGGCCAGCCTCTCCCCTGGAGCGCTCGGCGCGAGCACCCGGCACCCCCATTCCTGCTCTCGTGGCGCAGCACGAGCACCCCTTGCCTGCGCGCGGGGCGCGAGCTTCCCCAGGAAACTTTCCTGCCCGAGCGGACCATCCCTCCCCTCTGCACGCACGGCGAGCGCCCCTTTCCTGACCACTCAACTCTGCGCGAGCCCCTGCTTTCCTGGGTGCAGGGCGCAAGCCCCCTTCCTTGCGCTCCTGGAGACCCTGGGGACGGGTGTCCTTTCCCTCACAGGAAGAGTTCCCCAATCGAAAGCCGTGCTCCCTCAACTGCCAAGAAGAGGGTCCCCACTCGCGGGCCCCGCGGCCTTCACTGGGCATGGAGCGGTTCCCCACCGCTGGCCGTGTGTTCTCAACCGCGCACGGGAGCGGTCCCCACTTGCCGGCAGCACGCCCTCAACTGGGAACGGAGGGGTCCCGAGCCTGCGATACTAGTTCCTGGGAAAGATTGAGGGCAGGAAGAGAAGGGGACGACAGACAATGAGATGGTTGGTTGGCATCATCCACTCGGTGGACCTGAATGTGAGAAAGCCCCGGGAGTTGGTGATGAGCCAGGAGGCCTGACAGGTGCTGCGATTCATGGTGTAGCAAAGAGTCCGACACGACTGAGCGACTGAACTGAACTGAACTGCAATTACATAACCATTCCATATGATGGCACTCTAACATAAGAAATGAGAAAACAAACAAAAAACAGGCTGCCCTGGGAATGTTGAGCAGAATGATAGACCACAGTATCACAACTAGGATGTGAACCACCATTCAAAAACATCACATAAAAAGTACAGAATCCACGTAAACCTACTTGGAAAAGAGTGGTAGACGAAATATGTTCGAAAACATATAGGTGAAAACAAGCACAGCTGAATCCATCTAGTATTCTCAGTGCCACAGAACCAGAATCTGTACATGTAAAACAAATGCATCCTTGTCAGTCATCTTAAATAGAGCAGGAACTTTTACCTAAGATAAAATCTAAGAGTGTGGAGACACCAGGTTTGGTGGTATCCTCTGGCTCGTTTTACTCTAATGTACAATTATGCCTGACAAAAACTTTCAGACATCAGAGGCCACCCTACAAGAGGAGGGAATAAAGAATCCTTGCAGCATGAAGGCTAAACTATTCCTGACAGACATCTGACATTCACAAGGCCGTTGGACTCGACATGACCCCTATCTTTGTGCATGTCAGGGGTCACTCATCAAAAGAAAAAAAATGCTAAAGGAAAACCAGGACACTCTCAGGAAGAAAACATCAACAGTTAAATACAGCTCAAAGTGCTTTTTTAAAGAGCCAAAAGCAATGAATATCCGCAAGGCTGGTGGGCTTTAAAAGATACCTAGCCTTCAAAACTTGCTAGCAGTCTCCCATGAATTTTAACTGTCAAATAGCGCACTGTATCTGGAATAAGTTAGCAGTATTATTTCTTTAAAAATATATTTAGTATTTCTTTATTTTTAATATAAATTTATTTATTTTAATTGGCAGTTAATTACAATATTGTATTGGTTTTGCCGAACAGCAACATGAATCCGCCAAAAGCACATGAAGTTCACTCATTATGGTGAATTACTATGAACTCTTTCGTGTTCAACTCTTTGTGATCCCAGCAATCATATCCCACAAGGTTCCTCTGTCCATGGAATTTTCCAGGCAAGTATTCAGGAGTGAGCTCCCGTTTCTTCCTCCAGATCTTCCCAACTCACATCTCCTTTGACACCTGCCTTTGAAGGCAGATTCTTTACCACTGTGCCACCTGGGAAACCCAGTGTATTGTTAGAGATACAAAAACTATACCAGTGTGGTACCACATATGAGTAGTGAAAAAGTATCAAATATTGTACAGAGAAGACATGGCAGAATGACATTTTTTAAAGGGACTCTTAACAGGACTAGTGGCATGTATTTGGTAGGAGACATTATAAACATCACTACAAAAGTGCTTTCTGGTGATAACAAGAAACTGACCATATGATCTGGCAGTTCCACTCCTAAGAGTATTTCAGAAAAAACAAACAAACAAACAAAAACAAAAAAACCCCAAGATTTTGAAAAACACATGTAAGGCAACCATCCACTGGAGGAAGATTAACATCCTAGACATGAAAGTCAAGAAACTGATGCAGCCCCTGTGGAAAACAGTATGCAGCTCCTTTTTGCCAAGGTCCAGCCCCGGTGGATCCAGGGAAATTCAAAGCGTGGATGGCGTAGGCGAAGAAAAACTTATTTATTTATTAATATAGAAATATAAGGTTAGGTTAGGAAGAAATAGTGTAGTAGCAAAATTAAGTGGAGAAAGGAGGCTGAATAACTTGGCTTACGAGGAAGACCAAGAAAATCTCAGGACAAGAGATTTGCACCATCTACATTGGGCCACCGGCACCCACTTGAATATCGAAGGGTGTCCTACCGTAGGCTCCCTTTCACGTGGGTCCAAGAAACTGGTCCATCCTTTATTGTTCAGAAGGCCTTTTTATACTTTTGATAATACACAGAGATCAATGGGTAACACAAAGTTATGCAGCATTAGCAGCCCAGACTCTTATCAAAACCAGGCTTTTCTCTCTGCACCCCTAGTGGTATACACAAGTCTTAGGTAATTTACATCATCTTCTGGCCAAAAGGGCCAATTAACATTTTACAGCTTTTTTTCTGATAAGGGTTTGTCCACCAGAAGACTTATTTGTGTTGATCTTCCCGAAGTCTGGTGACACTCTCAGAAAGCACTAAAGAAAGTTACATTCTTACATAGCAAAGATACAGCAATTTATAACAAAAGAAAAGTAATTAACCCAAAACTCTAGTGTTGTTAACATGAAACCTACTATGTATCTTTTTCCATATCCTATTTACATTGATTAACATCCTCCCAGGTGCCTAAAAGATAAAGAATATGGAGGCCTGGCAGCAATCATTGCGTCAACAGTGAAAATCCGTCACCAATATGATTTTTAACTCTTTAGAAAAGGCTCTGTATCTTTAAGATGCTTTTAAGCTTTGTGCCTCTCTCGGTTGGGGGGCTGTAAGCAATTCACAAGCTGTAAGAAGTCCGGGAGAACCTGTTAGGCAAGCCAGGGAGCTATCAGAGGGGTTTAACTGAAACATCCCTTTCAAATGCAGAAGACTAAAGCCCCTGAGTTGACTTTTTCCAGAGTGTGTCAGAAGAGTGGAAAAACAGAGTACAAAGGCCGGCAGACTTTTGGTTTTGGGGGTACATGCTCAGGAAATTCCAGGGGGAACCCCTGAAGCTTGATCATGTCCTTACATTTTGTCAAGCTTCCTTCCTCATTACCTTGTCACAGACGGGATCCCTCATGCTGGCTCCTGGTACTTTTTTAATAAATTAATTTTTTTATTGAGGGATAATTGTTTTGCAGAATTTTGTTGTTTTCTGGCAAACCTCAGCAAAAACCAGCCATAGGTATACATATATTCCCTCCCTTTGAACCTCCCTTCTACTTCCCTCCCCGGTATGAACTTAAAAAAAACAAACAAACCCACAACTAAAAACAGTTACCATATGACCCAGCAATCCCATTAGTGGGCATATATCCAGTTAGGATGAAAACTCCCATCAGAAAAGAGACATGCACAACAGCGTTTATAGTAGTACAACGTACAGTAGCAAAGACATGGAGACAACCTTAAATGTCCTTAGATAGGTGAATGACCAAAGAAAAATGTGTTATACATAAAATGGAATGTTTGCCGTAAGAAAGAATGAAATAATGTTATTTTTTCAACATGGATGGAGCTAAAGATGATCATACTAAGTAAGTCAAACAGAGAAAGATAAGCATCATCTAATATCATTTATACAGACAATAAACCTATAGTAGAAATAAACCTATCTAAACAACAGAAGTAGTGATGTAGAAAACAAAGATTCATACCAATCGGAAGATGGAAGAGGCAGAAAATGAGAGTATGGGATTAATAGGTACCACCTATAATATATAACGGAGAAGGCAATGGCAACCCACTCCAGTACTCTTGCCTGGAAAATCCCATGGATGGAGGAGCCTGGTAGGCTGTAGTCCACGGGGTCACGAAGAGTCGGACACTTACTGAGTGACTTCACTTTCACTTTCATGAACTGCAGAAGGAAATGGTAACCCACTGCAGTGTTCTTGCCTGGAGAATCCCAGGGACGGCGGAGCCTGGTGGGCTGCCCTCTCTGGGGTCGCACAGAGTCGGACACGACTGAAGTGACTTAGCAGCAGCAGCAACGATATATATAAAATAAACAACAAGGACTTTCTGTTTATCACAGGGATTATAGTCAATATCTTGCAACCAATAATGAAACAGAATTTTTTTCTTTTATTTTTACTTTTTTCTACTTTACAATACTGTATTGGTTTTGCCATACATTGACATGAATCAGCCACAGGCGTACACGAGCTCCCAGTCCTGAAACCCCCTCCCACCTCCCACCCCATATCATCTCTCTGGATCATTCCCGTGCTCCAGC
>SJYW01034665.1:0-19379 GCA_006410735.1 Raphicerus campestris | reverse complement strand
TAGAAAAATTAAAATAATCCTTCCATTAACTCTTCCTTCCAACAAGCAACAACAGGTCCAGTCTCTGTCCACAGCACTTCCCAGGCAAGTATACTGAAGGGTGGGTAGCCATTCCCTTCTCCAGGGGATCTTCCCGACCCAGGGACTGAACCCACATCTCCTGCATTGCAAGCGGATTCTTTACCATCTGAGTCACTAGGGAAGTCCTAGGATTCCATACTTAAAGGTCATCCAAATATGAACTCTTGATTAAAAATAAAAATCAAACATACAAGGCAACAATCCACTAAGTGTGAGTCCAGAAGGGGAAAAAATACAGATTAAAACTATCTGAAGNGTCACTAGGGAAGTCCTAGGATTCCATACTTAAAGGTCATCCAAATATGAACTCTTGATTAAAAATAAAAATCAAACATACAAGGCAACAATCCACTAAGTGTGAGTCCAGAAGGGGAAAAAATACAGATTAAAACTATCTGAAGACTTCAGCTACTAGAATTATCAAACAACAAATACAAATATTTCAATTAAATGTACACGTAAATTACACGTGAAAAAAAAACCCCACAAACTAGTAACAAAAGACTGTGAGGAACAGTTCAGGAAATTTGAAACAGAAGCAAAGTTCTGAAAAGCAAAATGGAGGTTTTAAAAATCAGCCAAAGATTAAAGATAATTTAGACACAGTCAAATGGATTTTGGTCATAAAGCCACTGTTAGAATAAACAGGATCCTTACATAAAGTCTCCAGACTTAAACATACCCAGTAAAATAGTCTAAAACACGCACAGCAACATTAATTAGAGAGTAAAACCAACAGACCTACCTTTCTATTGGGATGCGCAAGGAAAAAAAATTAGATCAAGACCGATTCCAACGGTTAAGGAGGTATTACCCTGCTATGACATTCAACCACCAATCAAACTGGCTCAGAACTACAGGTATCCAGGGACGGGATTTAGAAGCTCGGAAGCAACTTCATCACCTTTAGGATGTCTGCTGTTGCAATGAATTCTCGAACTGGCTGCCTTTGTGACATTTCTGCCCACANGACATTCAACCACCAATCAAACTGGCTCAGAACTACAGGTATCCAGGGACGGGATTTAGAAGCTCGGAAGCAACTTCATCACCTTTAGGATGTCTACTGTTGCAATGAATTCTCGAACTGGCTGCGTTTGTGACATTTCTGCCCACAGTAAGCCCAGTCTTTGGGTACCACCCACAGCGACCACCAGCGTAGCTCTCATGGCCTTAGAGAAGCAAGACCTTGATCTTCTGATCCCAATCCCTCCACCACGTCCCCAAAACAGACAGGAGAAAGGTGAGTCCACAAGAAAGAGAGGAAGGATAGAACATCTGTCCTTTTCTCACCAAGGGTCCTCTAACTAAGGGCGCGCCTGAAATGGAGCTGGAGAAGGAAAATTTCATTGTTTGTAAGATTAAGTTACGTTTTGGACTCGACTGGCCCTTTTTAGTACTTAAAGCAAATTATAATGAAGGAAATAAGACTGTGTTAATATCCAAAAGTCAGAAAGGTGTGCTGGCCTGCTCAAGATGCCAGCAAGGCTTGGGGAAGGAGGTGGAGCAGAATATGCCCAAAGTGGCAGATAATTTTATTTCTTAATAAAATTTTTCTCTGTTTACTTGTTTGCTTATGTTATTCATCAATATGGCCACCTAGCAATTTCTTTTTTAATAAAGAGAATTAATTATTCAGGAGGAAACCTCCCTGAGTTGAGAAACTTGGGCTCAGGTTTAATCCTCTAAAGTTTTTCCCACTCTATCAAATGAGGGAATTGACCCCAATGATCTAGCCTTTCAGCTAGGACAGGTCAGGATTTCTATAGCTGTTTCATTTCTTTCCAAAGAAACAGAAGTGCCAAAGAGAAACTTCTGAGAACAGGAAAAAAAAAAAAAAAAAGAAGAGGAAAATGAACTGAAACCTTAAACCACGAACATGGCCAAACAGTGACCGAAGTGGGAAAGGAGCAGTTTCGCTTCCTTCTAGGGATTTATGCCTAAGTCTCCAGCGTTAGCAAAGCAACTTCAGGAAAGCTTCACACAAACACGCATGGGGGTACATTTCCAGATACTTACAAGAAAAAAGCTGAGGCACCAAAAGCTGCTATTTTTCCTTCCCGTGGGAAAGAGGAATGCAACCACGTATGTGAGGAGTGTGAGACACGCCGCGCAGCCAGCCACGCAAACCACCTGAGCACACGGGGGGACAGCAAGGTTAGAGACGGGGCCACGGACGGGGAGAGGGGCGGGCAGAGGATCGGACCCCAGATCCCAGAGCTGCCAAAGGCAATTTTCTTTTGTTAAGGACAAAGTGTTAACGAAAATGAATTATTTTGTTTTGGTTCTATTATTGTATTTGGGGAGTTTGGGGGAACATGATCACTTACCAGAGCAAACATGAATTCTAGTATAATTCCAGATTCCAAAAACATGTAGTACATTAAATGTATCGAAACAAGAATTCCAAAATAAAATGGGATGTCCACCAGGGCCTGTCCACACCAGTATGCTGAAGGACAGAGGCCTGAGATCCATAACCGAGACTGGGCTTTTTGCTGGTGAAGAAACAGAAGGGATACGGGTGAGGCTGAGATCTTGGGTAGAAGAGGTGTTTTGTTTCTGTGAAAATGTTAAATTTTAGTAAATTTTAGAAGTAGTATGTCGCAGCAGCTACTTTTTTGGGTGAAAAGTCTATGTTCTTTTGCATCGCAGATCTGACCCTCAGGANGAGGTGTTTTGTTTCTGTGAAAATGTTAAATTTTAGTAAATTTTAGAAGTAGGATGTCGCAGCAGCTACTTTTTTTGGGTGAAAAGTCTATGTTCTTTTACATCGCAGATCTGACCCTCAGGAATTTGCTAGCCTGGGTCTGGGAAGCAGGCCACAGGGCAGCTGAGACACTAAGACTGCCCCAGAGAAAACAGCGTGCCTCCCGGAGCCGCTAGCAGTGAGGAATCCCCCTGCCTTGCAGAGACGCAGGCTCGGTCCCTGGGTGGGGAAGATCCCCCGGAGGAGGAACGACAGCCCACTCCAGTGTGCCTGCCTGGGAAACCCCGAGGACCGAGGACCACGGCGGACCACAGCCTGTGGGGTCGCAAATAGTCAGGCATGACTGGGCATAGACGGCACGTGGCCAGAAAGAGCATTTTCCAAAATCCCTGCCATCCCGCTGGGCGGGAGGATGGGGTCGCCACTGGCCCTGCAAGAAGCATCTGACCTGCGCCCAGAGCTGATTTAAAGCCCCCTTTATAAGAATGGAGTAAAAAAAAAAAATCAGGAAATGTGACATATCTTGTATTTCACACTAAAGATTTCCCTTTAGACTTGTAGATGAACTACACACAGTCAAGAATTGCTAAAAATATGTATGTATTTGTGCTGGGCCGTGGTTGCAGCATGTGAGCCCTTAGTTCCAACATATGGGGTCCAGTTCCCTGATCAGGGATCAAACCTGGGTCCCCTACATTGGGAGTGCAGAGTCTTGGCCACTGGACCACTGGCAAGGTCCCTAGGGTGAGTCCCTTTAAAGCCAAGGTTACTTTACTGTGGTCGGTCATGAACATTCTCACCTCTGACATCATGATGAGCCATTTAATAACATGCATACTTGGATTACAGTAATACAAGTCATGTGTAAACATTTTTCTTGAAGGGCTATCTTGTGTGTCTAAGACAACAAAATTCCAGTTTGCTAAAGTCAGAGAGAACCATCTCTCCTCCTCTGCCCACCCTCCATGCGCCCCCTCCCGTCACCCAGCCTCTCACTTTGTAATCGCTGACGCTGCTCATCCCAATGTAAGGAGAAAGGCAGTTCACGACGAGCAACAACAGAAGATCCAGAAGGCCGATTGCCCATCCTCGGCTGTCCTGCAAGTTCCAAGCACATCCCTAAGCCACTGCGCTCGTTGCCAATCACACAGTCAAACAAAAGGACCAAATACAGCAGGGAAAGGCTGAAAATGTCCAAGTGGAAGGATATGCCTGATTTGAGAAGCAAACAAAGAGCAAGCATGTTTGTTACCCTTAAAGGCAGGTTCCATTCCCAGGAACTGCATGATTTGAAAAGAAATTTAAAATCTGAATTTTACACGCCTGTGTTAAGAAGACAGACGACAGTTTCTCTTGCTTATCTGTATCTGGTGCGTGAGGACTAAGTTGTTTCAGTTGTGTCCAACTCCTGTACGACCCCGTGGGCTGCAGCCCGCCAGGCTCATCTGTCCATGGGATTCTCCAGGCCGGAATACTGGAGTGGGAACCGAACACAGGAATCGAACCTGTGTCTCTCACGTCTCCTGCACTGGCAGGAAGGTTGTTTACCACTAGCGCCATACCACAACCAAACACTTCTGTTAGGAAACATTTGAAGGCTGAGAAGTGGTTATTAAAATCATGTGTGATCAAAAGTTGCGCTGCACTCCACAAGATATAAAAGATAAAACAACCAAGACCCCAAAGGACACTGTAATACATAGTGACAGACAGAACACTGAGATTGTAAGAAGAATCATAATTTCAGGGTTGGACCATACATTCCACACGGGCTTTAATCAGCAGCTATGAAACGCTCAGTGAACTCCTCCAGGGAAAAATCCGACACGAGATTAGGAACTGGGGTCGGAGGCGTCTCTGGGTGTTGTAGGTTTTCCAAGAAAATCTGTTCATTCATTAATTTCAGAAAATAGGTACTGGGTACCTAAGAAGTGCAAAAAGCTATTCCAGACTATGAACCAAAGAAAGCCCAAATTACTAATACGATTCTTTAACAGTTCTCTGTCATTTTAAATGTTTCCATGTCCTTCAGGATCCTGGCTCTTTCAGGTTCTATGCCTTAGGGAGCTGGCTGTAATTTTTAACCAGACACAACTTTAGACGACAAGAGTGGGGCCAGTGGTAAGACGTGAGTTGACAGCGTATTAAGTGCGGTAAAAGAACGGAAAAACAGGGCCACACAAAGGGGCGAAAACAGCGAACATCCGACTGCCTAGAATTCCACTATACATTTTCCCATTAAAATTTTAAAAATGGTAATGAAGCTAAACGTTAAGTGAGCTGAAAAACTCTTTATCTTCCAGAATAAAGGCAAGCATGTATGGAATGCGTACTCTCCCCTTCCAAAATCTAACTCCCTCGGGCGCAATTTTTTTTTTTTCCTGTGCGATGTATGTTGTATCTCCCGCATCTAGAAGCACCAGGTCGTGGCAGATACTCAAGAAACACTTGCAGAATGTGTTAGAAGTTGGTGGCTAGGGGCAGGCGAGAGAATAGGAGGGTGTTGGTAAAAGGGTATAGAATGAAGACGGCAGATGCCAGGCCCTGTTGCAGGCGCCTGATAAATTCACGTAACCCTCACAGCTTCACGTGCAGGAGGTGTGAGGACATCCCGCTCTCAGGGGACAGGCCCAGGGAGCAGGAGGGCGCACAGGGAGCAGGCGGCACGCTCAGGCGCAGGCTCCGGCGCCCCCGCCCCTTCCTCCCGCCGACCTGCCTCTCACAGGCGTTACTCCTCTACTTACGGAGGGAAACGTGCTTCTCTCCGTCTTAATAAGCTCCGTGACATTAAAGATTCCAAGCAGGCCATTGCTAACAATCCCGATGAGAACAGGAAAACAGTTCATCCTCTTGGTATTGCATGCAACTGAAAATCTGTAATCCTTTAAAAAAAAAAAAAGGCACGCAAATATACACTCTAAATTCTTAGGGTAAATCTCCTTATTGCATGGTTTGTAAGCTATCGGGGCAGAGTTAGGATAAGGAGACAATTAGCTTTTCCTTGACACTTCTCCCTACTGGAATTGGTACAGGAATGCCTTATTTTTGTAATTCAAGTGACTTATTCTACATGTGAAATAAGTGGACACTCACAAACATGAAAAGATGTCAAAGATCTGGATTCTACGTGACAAGGAAAGTCGTAGGACTTGTCTAATATGATTTCAATTTAGAAAATCTGTTTCTGAACATGAGATCATTCTAGATATGGTGAGTTGTGTTTTTATAAAGGAAAAGAGTGTAGAAGATAATTACTAAATGCATTAACATAAATATACAGAAAAATGAATGGCATTATGAAGAGAATTTTACCTTCTATGCTACATACTTCAGTGTTTGAATTAATCTATTAAACAGTATTGCTTTTTTTCTGCTTTATTGAGGTATAGTGAAAGTCGTTCAGTTGTGTCTGACTCTTTGTGATCCCACGGACTATACAGTCCATGGACTTCTCCAGGACACAACATTGGAGAGGGTAGCCCTTCCCTTCTCCAGAGGGATCTTCCCAATTCAGGAATCGAACCCAGGTCTCCCGCATGGCAGGCAGATTCTTTACCAGCTGAGCTATCAAGGAAGCCTTATTGAGGTATAATCGGCAAATAAAACTGAAGTTGTTTAAAACACATAAAGTGTGCATAGCGGTGGGCGTTCCCTGGTGGTCTAGCGGTTAGAACTTGGTGCTCTCCCTGCTCTGGCCCAGGTTCAATCCCTGGTCGGGGGAGCTAAGATCCCTTAAGCCACACGGTTCTGCCAATAAATAAATAAAGTGCATATCATGGTGACTTGATATCCATATAACTGTGAAAGGGTTCCTCCCATCAAGTTAACTAACACATCCATACTGTACATGTATATGTGTGTGTATGTGTGTATATATTTCATATGTGCATAAAACATTTAAATTCTTCCTTTAGCAAATTTTAATTACACCATACACTGTTACCAATTACAGTCACAAACTCACATTAAAGCATCAGATCTTATTTATCCTATAGCTAAAAGTCTATACCCTTTTACCAACGCCCTCCTATTCTCTCACCTGGCCCTAGCCACCAACTTCTAATCCCTGTTCTATGAGCTTGATGGCCTTTTTTCTTTTTTAAGATTCCACTCCTAAGTGGTGCCACGCAGTATTTGTCTTTTTCTGTCTGGCTTCACTCACCATAACGCCCTCCAGGTTCATCCATGGTGTCCCAAAAGACACTTTGCTTTTATAATGAATAAAATAATTTTAAACAATCTTATTAATAATAATAATTATTATTATTAATTAAAAATGATCCTTTTAAGAATTAAAGAAGGTGGAAAACGTGCCCTGTAGAGGGTTAAAATTTCATACCTTCTTCTAAAAGCAGCAAAGCAGTGTTCAAGTTATGTTGATTATAGAATAATTGAGCTGCTTTTCTATGATTCACAAGCGTTTGGATGTGGCAAAAAGCCACGCATGATAAAAAGTACATGGAAGCAAAAAAAAAAAATTCAGATATATTATTTCCCTTGGAATTATAATGTGAATTGTTGAATGCGTATGTCTTTTAGGCCAATGTACTTAGTGGTAAACAGATCTTTTCCTTCCCACTTAAAATCTATTTAAAAACAAAATTTTGTTTGACAATCTTTTAAAAAAAGTACATGGAAGCAAACGTGCCTTGTGGCCGCCAGACACGATGATGGCTCCATTGTAGGAAGGGTCGAATGAGCCATTTCTGTTTCTAGCATCATCTACTTCCAAAACGAGACCCTGGCGCCTCAGGGACTGCACAACGTCTTCAATACTGGATCCTGAAGAAGGCAGCACGAGAGCAGAAAGATCAGTGTCGAGAGCAGTTTCCGCCTCTGCGGAGGAACAGCGCGCGGACCCGGCAGAGGCCGCCACTCACGCTCCCAGCGGGCAAGCGCACTCTGATGCTGGGGCCTCAGACTCCAGCCTGCGCTCTCGACCCTCTCCAGGAAGTGTTCATTTCTCTTGCAGTTCTTAGTTATTCCCTGAGAAATCTGTGATTCTCACGGAAATAAAACTTTTTAGTAGTGAATTTCACAGACCTTCCAGAACTCTGCAAGGTCTGTAGTTCAAAGAATACACACATAAGCCCCGCTCAGGCCCCAGACGTGCTTGCTCTGGTTGAGGCAGTTGGTCCCACTGGCCAGGGGCCCCCAGCACGCCGCCCACAGCCCTGGTAACCGAGGCACGAGACCGGCCTGGAGGCAAACGAGCCTGATCATCTCCATTCTTCTGTTATTTCTCGATTCGAAAACACGTCCTTCAGTTTCCTCAACCTCAAGACAGGCAGGCTGGACAAGCACTGCTTTCGCCTCTCATGTTGTTGTCAAGACAGGTTTGTCTGCCTCTCAACTTTGCACTCATCAAAGTTCTTTGAGAGTGACAATTGAAGACCTCGGACCCCCTTGGTGGGCCAGTGGTTTGGACTCCACGCTCTCACTGCTGAAGGCGTGGGTTCAGTCCCTAGTCAGGGAACTAAGGCCCCACCAGCTGCATGGCATAGCCAGACAAACACTGAGACACGCTGAAGGCCTGCCTCTCACCTGTATTGTTGATGATCAGCAGATCCGTCAGAGGAGCTTGAGGCAGCTGCTCCAGAGAAAGGAAGTACATGCCGGGTGCAAACTCCCAGCGATGATCACGCAAAAGCACTGAAAACACGATCTTCTCGCAGACAGTGGGGATTAAAGCAATTCCGAACACCACTAACCTAACCCAAAGAAAGCGCAACCGTGAGTCTAAAGCGTGCTCCCTCTGATTAAGCCACAGTCACACTCTTTAAAGGCCACCCTGCGGAAATTCAACCGCAGAGATGCCACTTAGTTGCACAAAATGAAACCCAAAGTGGGATTAATCTGAAAGTGGGCCCACATTTTTGCATGATTCCTATCACGTTGCCAGGTGTCCGAGGGGGTCGGAGGACCAGCGGAGGAGGTGAGATCCCGAGGGTTCCTCCGCGGGCGTGCTGGCTGCCCAGGACGCGTGGGACCTCAGACAGCCTACCTAGGGGGTGCTTTTAAAACACCTCTTTACTCTTGCTGCTCCATTCTTTTCTTCTTTCATTTTTATTTTTTAAGTTATAAAAGTATGACAACACATTTACAGGAGACTTGGAAAATACAAAGCTATATACAGTTCATTATACATTANTTGCCTGCATCTTACCCTAGACAAAAATTTGGGGGAGATCAGTGTTTATGTGTGACCTTGCTGTATTCACCTTTGCACACACAAAATGTAGCACAGGTCTGACACCTAGTAGGTTTTCTCCAAATAGAAGGAACTAATACATGAATGAACTCCACCAAACACCTGAGATTTATTCTGTCAACTCCACAGCAACCCTACAATGCTAATATCAAAATAGGTACTGATATCACTATTACCATAAACACAATTTTTCTAATATCATTATAATAGTGATATCACTAATATCACTGGAAGTGAAAGTGTTAGTTGCTCAGTCATGTTTGATTGTTTGCAATCCCATGGACTGTAGCCTACCAGGCTCCTCTGTCCATGGGGTTCTTCAGGCAAGAATACTGGAGTGGACTGCCACTCCCTTCTCCAGGGGATCTTCCCAACCCAGGGATCAAACCCACGTCTCCTACACTGCAGTCAGATTCTCTATTGTCGGAGCCACTAGGGAAGAACACTAATATCTCTATTACCACTATAATAGTGATATCAGTAATATCACTTTTATCATAAACATAACTTTACTCCTTACCCCAGGCAAAGATAAAAAAGTGTCAGTAGATCCTGAAAATTCTCAAAGAAAAGCTAATTATTTTCAGGTATTGAACATCCAGACAATTGAGTAGAGGAACCTGACCCAAATTATGTCAGGAGACAATGTTGCATGCCAATTTTCCAATTCCTTCCCCATAATGAATGATTTCTCTGGAAGAAAATAATTGTGTGCTGCTAAATGTAGCTGTAATTTATGTCACATTATTTATAAGACTGATATGCGTAATATTCCTCCAGTCCTACTATAAATTGAAACAATTCAGGAACATATTATTTACAGATACTTACAGAAAGATGTCTTTACAGTAGCTACACTGTTGATTCAAATAAGAATAGAACAGAGAATTTTCTCCAAGATATAGACCTGTAATGGGAAAAAAATGAAAAACTAGCCTTCTTATTGACACACTGGAGTGATGACCAACAAACAACTGACATATGAGGTATAATAATGTCCTGGACTTCCCTGGGGGCTCAGAGGTAAAGAACCTGCCTGCCAGTGTCATAGACACGGGTTTGATCCCTGGTCCAGAAAGATCCCACATGCCTCAAAGCAGCTAAGCCTGTGCACCGCAACAACTGAGCCCATGCTCCAGAACCCAGGAAACACAACTATTGAGGCCATGAGCCGCAACTACTGAAGCCCATGCTGTACAAGAGGAGCCAATGCCAGGAGACGCCCTTGCAGGGCAACTAGAGAGTAGCCCTCATTCACCACAGTCGGAGAAAAGCCCGTGTAGCAGTGAAGACCCAGCCCAGCCAAAACTAAACAAATTAATTAATAAAATTATTTTTACAAATATCCTAAAGATTGGAAGCCACTTAGCTTTAGTCACATGATCTAGGATAAAAATAATATACAAAGAATTGTAAATGGACACTGCAACCAGAAAATGTGGTTCAAACTCCAGTCCCTTGTGTATTACCTCTATAAGGTAGGGCAGATTCACCAAAACAAGCCTCAGCTACTTTGTCCATAAAATGGGAATTGTAATAAAACTGACCTTGGAATGTTGTTGGAGGGATTAAATGAGATCATGTACGTGGCAAAGCCCAGTGATAACAATCTTAAGTCTGCTAGGGATGCTATACCAAAAGACTATAGCCAGAGCGGTTTGTAAACACTGAGATGTACTTCTCATNTCCCAGAGCCCTTTAGCACTGAGACATATCTTTTGAAGATACCATGTATTCAAGATGGGTTTGTCATTACTGACTCCTGGTGATCCTAAGTGGGAAATGAAAAGATGAGAAACTTGAATCAATCTACTGTACTCATCTATGATGGGAAAATATTGTCTATACATAAAACGATATGTAATTATAGATTTTATTTCTATCTATAAAACTATCCTGAGACACTGGCAAATGGAAGATGCCAAATTGAGTGAAAGGCTTACATGCAAAACCTAAAAAGCTACAGTTCAGATGTTTAGGAGATTATCTCTCAAATACCTTCATCTGTGCATGCTAAGTCGCTTTAGTCGTGTCTTACTCTTTGCATACCTATGGACTGTAGCCTGCCAGGCTCCTCTGTCCAAGGAACTATCCAGGCAAGAATAATGAAATGGATTGCCATTCCCCTCTCCAGGGGATCTTCCTGACCCAGGGACTGAACCAAGGTCTCTTTCATTGCAGGAAAATTCTTTACTGTCTGATCCACCTGCCTCTAGAAGCAAAGAAAGATGAGTGTTAGTTGATGGAATCAAGTCAATAGATCCCAATGTAGACTCTGTCTTTAAATCACAGGAATTTTTTTTAAAATACAGAATATTCAAATGTTCAGTTCAATTCAGTCGCTCGTGTTCGACTCTCTGCAACCCCATGAATCACAGCAGGCCAGTCCTCCCTGTCCATCACCAACTCCCAGAGTTCATTCAAACCCATGTCCATCGAGTGGGTGATGCCATCCAACCAAATCACTAGCACTCAGAAAATATAACTATAACATATTTGATTTTTTAAGTCTCCACAGGGGATTCTGTTATGGTCCATTTACAGACTAAAATTTGAGAACTACAGTTCAGTTCTGTTCAGTTCAGTCACTCAGTCGTGTCTGAGTCTTTGCAACCCCATGAGCTGCAGTATACCAGGTTTCCCTGTCCGTCACTATCTCCCAGAGTTTGCTCAAACTCATGTCCACAGAGTCAGTGATGCCATCCAACCATATCATCCTTGTCACCCCCTTCTCCTCTTTCCCTCAACCTTTCCCAGTATCAGGGTCTTTTCCAGTGAGTCAACTTTTCACATTAGGTGACCAAAATAGTGGAATTTCAGCTTCAGAGGAGTAGAGTAAATGATCTGTAACAATCAGTCAATTCATTCATTCAATATTTATTGAGAAACAAGTATATCCAAAGAACTAGAAATTCAAAGAGGAAAAGATAAATAGTGCATTTGCTCTCCAATTCTCCATTTGTCTTACTAAGTCCCCCCTTAGTGTAGTCTCTGATATACAGGAGCCAGCTCAGCAAAGTTTGGAGTTATGGAGCAACCCTCAAGAATGGGAGACAAGAACTCATGGATAAATAATCCATTTCCTGTCCTTTAGGATGAAAACTCTAGGACCTACTTATTTCCTTCTCAGCAGGTTGTGGCAGAATGGATTCCCACTGCCCACTGTGGTTATCTTTATATTACATCCTTAGACTGACTTTGCTTCCTTTTCTGTGTCACTCTTTTCTTCCCCACTCCAGCATCCTGGAATTACTTCCCAAATAAACCAAACATATGAAATTCTCTGGGCTTCTCTGTTACCTCAGCAGGAAAAGAATTCACCTGCAATGCAGGAGACCCTGGCTCACTTCCTGGGTCAGGAAGATCCCCTGGAGATGGGATAAGCTACCTACTCTAGTATTCTTGACTTGCTAAATGAGGACACCCCAAAGTGCTCCAAGTAATCCACCTTGGCTCCTGTGCCTAGAACCTTGGCAATGTCCTGGAAATGCCCCCCACTCAGGTGGCTCAGATGGTAAAGAATCCACCTGCAATGTGAGATACCTGGGTTTGATCCCTGGGTTGGGAAGATCCCCTGGAGGAGGGCACGGCAAGCCACCCCAGTATTCTTGCATGGAGAATCCCCAAAGACAGAGGAGCCTGGTGAGCCACAGTCCATGGGCTCCCAAAGAGTCAGACATGACTGATCACCTAAGCAAAGCACAGCATAGAGTTTTCTCAAGTGTTCCATCAAGGAGAATTCAAACCAAGGCAAAACTGAGAGGTAAGCCTCCTTTCTTCTTTTCAGGTCCTTCAAGACATTAAGATATGATGAGATGATAACAGGATTCCTTAGAGAAAATGCCTATGATGTAAAGAGGGCTAATACACTGTGATACAATTCTAACCCCTGTGACAAAGTTTGGGTCAGAAAATTCTTAGACTTAAGACCGATATGCAGCGTGAAGATTCCTTTAAAAACTGGAAATAGAACTGCCTTATGACCCAGCAATCCCACTGCTGGGCGTACACACCAAGGAAACCAGAACTGAAAGAGACACATGTACCCCAGTATTCACCACAGCACTGTTTATAATAGCCAGGACATGGAAGAAACCTAGATATCCATCAGCAGAAGAATGGATAAGAAAGCTGTGGTACATATACACAATGGAGTATTACTCAGCCATTAAAAAGAATACATTTGAATCAGTTCTAATGAGGTGGATGAAACTGGAGCCTATTATACAGAGTGAAGTAACCCAGAAAGAAAAACACCAACATAGTATACTAATGCATATATATGGAATTTAGAAAGATGGTAATGATAACCCTGTATGCGAGACAGCAAAAGAGACACAAATGTATAGGACAGTCTTTTGGACTCTGTAGGAGAGGAAGAGGGTGGGATAATTTGGGAGAATGGCATTGAAACATGTATAATATCATATATGAAATGAATCACCAGTCCAAGTTCAATGCATGATACTGGATGCTTGGGGCTGGTGCACTGGGATGACCCAGAGGGATGGTACGGGGAGTGAGGAAAGAGGGGGGTTCAGGTTGGGGAACATGTGTACACCCGTGGAGGATTCATGTTGTTGTATGGCAAAACCAATACAATATTGTAAAGTAATTAATCCAATTAAAATAAATAAATTTATATATTTTTTAAAAAGACAGATGTGCATCTCTAAGAACATTTTGATAAAGTCAATAAGTTCTTGAGCCAAGGTTGGTGCCAAAGGAGCCCTATATTGACCAGAAATTGACCTACCTTACTATCTCTTCCTGCTAGTTATTGAGAATTATCAGCCAGTGAGGAATGTAGCCTTGTTGCAAACTCACTCAAAGTATCTGAAAGTGTCTCTATCTATACATATATCTGTATTTGTATATAGAAAGAGAGAGAGAAAGGGATTTATTATAAGGAATCATTTTGCATAATTATGGAGGCTGAGAAGCCCTAAGCTCTCCAGGCAGTCAGTGAACTAGAGACTCAGGCATGTCAATGATGTAGTTCTAGTTTGAGTCAAAGGCCTAAGAAGCAAAGCAGTTTATTGAAGTTCCATTCTGAAAACCTGCACACTCTGAACCCCAGGAGAACCAGTGTTTCCATTTGAGACTAAAGGCAGGAAAAGAGTAATGTATCAGCTTGTTCAGTCAGGCCTTTGGTTGATTAGATGGGACCCACTCACACCAGGAAGGACAATTTTCTTTACTCAGTCTACTGACTCAAATGTTACTATCATCCAGAAACATCTTCACAAACACACCTAGAATAATGTTTTGCTGAATGTCTGGACAGTCCATGGCCCAGCCAAGTTAACACACAAAATTAAACATTACACGTGGATTTAATTTACTGTTCTGCCTCTGTAGAATCTAAATGAATTTAAGAGATTGACTATGGAATGCAAACTAGTATAGGCTTAACTAAGTAGAAGCCCTGGTTACATCTATTGCACTAAATGTGGTGTTATTGCTAGAGTATACTCTTCTTAAGAAACAGTTCCTGGTGTATAACCAGACCCTGATAAAGAGAGAACATTTGACCCATGTATGTGCCAGAAATTCATTTATCACCTGGCTCTTATAAGCCCCTATTCTAACTGGGTGACTATAATGATGCTTTGGTTCTCTGCGTATCAACTCAGACACCAGGTCTAATCATCTTGTGAACGTCTGGATATTCTTTCCCCAGGTAAAGTCACCTAAGTAAAGAACCATAGGGTGCTTTGATGAAGAACAGGGAGAATCTTCACAGAATCTTTTTGCCATGGTGTTTCATGTTGCTTCCTGTTAGTGAACCAACCACCTCTTCTGTCCATGGGTTTTGGACTTGAAAATTGGCTTAGTTCTATGGTCTAAGCAAGAGATTACCATTTTTTATCACTTCAGTCTCCTGTTCCTACACTCTTTCATTTTTTTTTTTTTAAGTTGTTGATGGTAACCTTAAAAACAAATACTTGGCCCTCTATTTTTTGTAGAGACATCAAGTTCTATTGGGGGCTTCCTGGGTGGCTCAGTTGTAAAGAATTCACCCACCAATGCAGGAGATAGACACAAGAGACACAGGAGACTCAGGTTCGATCCCTGGGTCTGGAAAATCCCCTGGAATAGGAAATGGCAACTCACTCCAGTATTCTTGTCTGAAAAATCCCATGGACAAAGGGGCCTGGTGGGCTGCAGTCCATGAGGTCACAAAGAGTCAGACATGACTGAGCATATATGCACAACAAGTTCTATGAGCCACCCCCACAGCTCTGTGTGAGTCAGCAAAGCCCACTGATGTCCCTTCAAACTTGTTGGTCATTACAGAAATTGTGAGAGAGTTATGCACCAACATTTGGCCTCCATTACTTTAGGGCCTCATCATTTCCATGGATATTAATGATCCCGTGTCTGTAACTGCTTTCCATACCATCAGCCTGACCTGCAGAGCTACCACTAGATTTNGCACCAACATTTGGCCTCCATTACTTTAGGGCCTCATCATTTCCATGGATATTAATGATCCCGTGTCTGTAACTGCTTTCCATACCATCAGCCTGACCTGCAGAGCCACCACTAGATTTCTTAGTGCTGCTAATCTCCTCTTCGTTTCAGTTCAGTCTCTAAGTCATGTCCGATTCTTTGTGACCCCATGAATTGCAGTACTCCAGGCCTCCCTGTTCATTACCATCTCTTGGAGTTCACTCGGACTCATGGCCATTGAGTCCGTCATGCCATCCAGCCATCTCATCCACTGTCATCCCTTCTCCTCCTGTCCCCAATCCCTCCCAGCATCAGAGTCTTTTCCAATGAAATCCCAGGGTTGATCTCCTTCAGTCCTCTTACACCAGATCATTTCTAATGACATAGTATGTCCTCCGAGCCCTTCCATGGCACACAATCCTGTGGAAAATTTTCTTGATTTGTGTAATATTCTTGCTTATCCTCTTCATCAATCTCTTTATTCCTTCACTACCACCTTCCTGGGCAGCGTAGACATCCTACTTCATTCAGCATTGGCCCAGTCTTTCTTCAGACCTCTAAGAGCCATGTTAGCCATGAGCTTGCCACATTTCTGCAGATTTTTTCCAGAGTTTCTATTAATAGTATTGTATCCTGAGAAGGCACCCTCAAGACAATAAAGTATTGCATATCCAGTCCTATATTCTGCTTTTTCACCCCAATATGTTTCCAGGGATATTTCCCTGACTCCTATTAAGCAAACAAAAAAACCATGAAATAGTTATATTGCCAGGGTTCAAATCTTAGTTCCATTTACTTAGTTGTGTGGAATTGAGTGAGTTGCCTAATTTTCCTAAGTCACAATTTCCTCACATGAAGATGATACTATCAGTACCTGTCTCAGGCACTAAAATTAATAATACACGCAAAGTGCTTAGTGCTATGTCTACACACAGTAAATACAGAAGAGATATTAAATGCTGGTGTTGTTATGGTTCCCATATAAAGGAGAATCCTGTATATATGTGGCCTTTCTCTTGCCTGCCATAAATGATATACTGGGATTTGCAATGAATGGCTAATTCAACCATCTACCTAAATTACTGGACTACAAACTAAGCTATGAATAACTCCATTTTAAGAACTTGGTACCTACCTAAAACACTGGACTGCAAAGAAAGCTACTAATGACTGCATTCTGAGAATTTGGTGATGGTTAGTACAAAACAATCAAAAAGCTGATATTTGTAATTTGCAGTCACTTTTAAAAACATTATAGAATGGCACTGCTCCAATGGTGTCTCAGGCTTCTAACCCTTTGCAGCCAGTTCTCACTTTGAGGGAACATGATGCATTTTAGAAGATTCTGTCATCTTTCCTCAGGAATTAGTGGGTTTTGCTTAATTCTGAGGCAGCAGACCATGAACTTTGTCTCTTGGATCTCATGGCCAACTGATCTTTCCCATACAATAGGACCTTCCAGCTGTGTACTTTTGAAGATTACACTGAGAATTTGGGCAAGATAGATCTGTCAGGAAAAAAACATACAGGTTGCATGTGAAATAACATGGCCCAAGAGCAGAGAATATCAGGAAAAAATTATGTATCTCTACAGAGTACAAGAAGAGGGCATCCATAGACACAGGAGTAACTAAGTGTTATGATGCCTAAAGAACTATGGATGGAAGCTCATAACGTTATATCTGAGGCAGTGACCAAAACCATCCCCAAGAAAAAAGAAATGCAAGAAGGCAAACTGGTTGCCCCAGGAGGCTTTACAATTAGTTGCAAAAAGAAGAGAAATGAAAAGCAAGAGAGAAAGGGAAAGATATACTCATNCGCCTGCCATAAATGATATACTGGGATTTGCAATGAATGGCTAATTCAACCATCTACCTAAATTACTGGACTACAAACTAAGCTATGAATAACTCCATTTTAAGAACTTGGTACCTACCTAAAACACTGGACTGCAAAGAAAGCTACTAATGACTGCATTCTGAGAATTTGGTGATGGTTAGTACAAAACAATCAAAAAGCTGATATTTGTAATTTGCAGTCACTTTTAAAAACATTATAGAATGGCACTGCTCCAATGGTGTCTCAGGCTTCTAACCCTTTGCAGCCAGTTCTCACTTTGAGGGAACATGATGCATTTTAGAAGATTCTGTCATCTTTCCTCAGGAATTAGTGGGTTTTGCTTAATTCTGAGGCAGCAGACCATGAACTTTGTCTCTTGGATCTCATGGCCAACTGATCTTTCCCATACAATAGGACCTTCCAGCTGTGTACTTTTGAAGATTACACTGAGAATTTGGGCAAGATAGATCTGTCAGGAAAAAAACATACAGGTTGCATGTGAAATAACATGGCCCAAGAGCAGAGAATATCAGGAAAAAATTATGTATCTCTACAGAGTACAAGAAGAGGGCATCCATAGACACAGGAGTAACTAAGTGTTATGATGCCTAAAGAACTATGGATGGAAGCTCATAACGTTATATCTGAGGCAGTGACCAAAACCATCCCCAAGAAAAAAGAATGCAAGAAGGCAAAGCGGCTGCCCCAGGAGGCTTTACAATTAGTTGCAAAAAGAAGAGAAATGAAAAGCAAGAGAGAAAGGGAAAGATACACTCATCTGAATGCAGAGTTACAGAGAATGGCAAGGAGAAATAAGGCCTTCCTAAATGAAAAAATGCAAAGAAGTAGAGGAAAACAATGGAATGTGTGTGCTCGGTCACTCAGTCGTGTCAAATTCTGCAACCCCATGGATTGTAGCCCACTAGGCTCCTCTGTTCATTGAATTTCCCAGGCAAGAATACTGGAGTGGGTTGCCATTTCCTTCTCTAGGGGATCTTCCCTACTCAGGGGCTGAACCCCCATCCTTTGTGTCTCCTGCATTGGCAGGTAGATTCTTTACCACCATGCCACCTGGCAAGCCCCAAACAATAGAACAGGAAAGACTAAAAAGCTCTTCAAGATAATTGGAGATATTGAGGGAATATTTCATGCAAGGATGGGCACAATAAAGGACAGGAATGGTAAGATATAACAGAAGCAGAAAAGATTAAGAAGAGATAGCAAGAATACACAGATATATCCAAAGACCTGGATAACCATGATGGTATGATCACTCACCTAGAGCCAGACATCCTGGAGTGTGAAGTCAAGTGGGCCTTAGGAAGCATTACTAGGAACAAAGCTAGTGGAGGTGACAGAATTCCAGCTGAGCTATTTAAAATCCTTAAAGATGACATTGTTAATGTGCTGCACTCAATGTGTCAGCAAATTTGGAAAACTCAGCAGTGGCCACAGGACTGGAAAAGATGTTTTTATTCCAATCCCAATGAAGGGCAATGCCCCCAAATGTTTAAACTACTCTACAGTTTGACTCATCTCACATCCTAGCAAGGTTATGCTCAAAATCCTTCTAGCTAGGTTTCAGCAGTATGTGAACAGAGAAATTCCAGATGTACAAGCTGGGTTTAGAATAGGCAGAAGAACTAGAGATCAAATTGCCAACATTCAATGGATTATAGACAAAGCAAGGGAATTTCAGAAAAATATCTACTTCTGCTTCATTGACTAAGCTAAAGCCTTTGACTGTGTGGATCACAACAAACTGTGGAAAATTCTAAAAGAGATGAGGTTACCAGACCACCTTACCTGTGTCAGGAAGCATTTAACAGGAGGGTTCCTGAGTGCTGTTTTGGATATGTCAGGAATCCTCTGTTCCTTATTAATTCCTGAACACTCAGGAATTAAGAGGAGAGGCAAGCCTCTCCCAGCGTGAGGAATCCAGGCATTTCCTTAGTTAGTTTTTCAATATGATGATAAGTACCCTCTTCCTTCTTACGAACCAAACGGTAAAAGTGATTGTTTACAGCTCTCTTTAATATGGATCGCCTGTGTTTTGTAAATCTGGAATTTTAATCTTTATCT
>SJYW01034658.1:0-18143 GCA_006410735.1 Raphicerus campestris | reverse complement strand
TGATTTAGGTCATACCTGAATGGTCTAATGGTTTTCCCTACTTTCTTCAATTTAAGTCTGAATTTGGCAATAAGGAGTTTATGATCTGAGCCATAGTCAGCTTCTGGTCTTGTTTTTGCTGACTATATATAGTTTCTCCATCTTTGGCTGTGAAGAATATCATCAATATGAGTTCAGTGTTAGCCATCTGGTGATGTCCATGTATAGACTATTCTCTTGTGTGTTTGGAAGAGGGTGTTTGGTATGACCAGTGCATTCTCTTGGCCAAACTCTATTAGCCTTTGCCTGGCTTCATTCTGTACTCCAACGCCAAATTTGCCTGTTACTCCAGGTATTTCTTGACTTCCTACTTTTGCATTCCAGTCCCCTATGAAGAAAAGGACATCTTTTTTGGGTGTTAGTTCTAAAAGGTCTTGTANCTCCAAGGCCAAATTTGCCTGTTACTCCAGGTATTTCTTGACTTCCTACTTTTGCATTCCAGTCCCCTATGAAGAAAAGGACATCTTTTTTGGGTGTTAGTTCTAAAAGGTCTTGTAGGTCTTCATAGAACTGTTTACTACTTCAGCTTCTTAAATGTTAATGGTTGGGGCATAGACTTGGATTACTGTGATATTGAATGGTTTGCCTTGGAAACAAACAGAGATCATTCTGTCATTTTTGAGACTGCATCCAAGTACTGCATTTTGGACTCTTTTGTTGACTATGATGGCTACTCCATTTCTTCTAGGGTATTCCTTCCCAAAGTAGTAGATATAATGGTCATCTGAGTTAAATTCACCCCTTCCAGTCCACTTTAGTTTGCTGATTCCTAGAATGTCAATGCTCACTCTTGCCATCTGCTCTTTGACCACTTCCAACTTGCCTTGATTCATGGACCTGACATTCCAGGTTCCTATGCAATATTCCTCTTTACAGCATTAGACCTTGCCTCTATCACCAGTCACATCCACAACCGGGTGTTGTTTTCTTTGGCTCCATCCCTTCATCTTTCTGGAGTTATTTCTCCACTGATCTCCAGTAGCATATTGGGCACCTGATGACCTGGGGAGTTCCTCTTTTAGTAACCTATCATTTTGCCTTTTCTTGTTGTTCATGGGGTTCTCAAGGCAAGAATACTGAAGTGGCTTGCCATCCCCTTTTCCAGTGGACCACATTCTGTCAGACCTCTCCACCATGACCTGTCTATCTTGGGAGGCCCCACATGAAACTAAGCATGGCTTAGTTTCACTGAGTTAGACAAGGCTGTGGTCCATGTGATCAGATTGGCTAGTTGTCTGTGACTGTAGTTTCAGTCTGTCTGCCCTCTGATGCCCTCTTTCAGCACCTACCGTCTTACTTGGGTTTATGATACCTTGGATGTGGGGTATCTCTTCACGGTTGCTCCAGCAAAGTCCAACTGCTGATCCTTACGGGCTTCCCAACTAGCTCAGTTGTTAAAGAATCCGCCTGCAATTCAGGAGACCCCTGTTCGATTCCTGGGTTGAGAAGATCCGCTGGAGAAGGGATAGGCTACCCACTGCTGTATCCTTGGGCTTCCCTTGTGGCTCAGCTGATAAAGAATCTGCCTGCAATGCAAGAGACCTGGGTTTGATCCCTGGGTTTGGAAGATGCCCTGGAGAAGGGAAATGCTACCCACTCCAGTGTTCTGGCCTGGAGAAATCCATGGACTGTATAGTCCGTGGGGTCACAAACAGTCAGACATCACTGAGAAAGGCAGAGGAAGCACTTCAAAACCTACAAGACCAATTTAGATACACAAAGAGCACCATTATCCTGTAGAGTATCATTACAGTAAAACCCCGCCATGAGGCCCTTAATGGGGTAGGGGGAGCTGAGAAATCCAAGGCCCTAAAATGCAGAATTGTGGGGTATTGCAAAACAGAATGAAGTGAGCCTTGGGTCCCTGGTGGTGTATCGTCTCTCCCAGCACAAGCTCTTGTTTGGCGCCACCTGGTGGCAGCTGTCATTCTAGTCCTGGGACTTTTGCTGGGACTTCCAAGACAGATCCCTGGAGGGCTACAGCCCATGGGGTCACAAAGAGTCGAACACGATTGAGCGACTGAGCGTGCACACACACACAGCCTCTTCTGAAGAGGCAGTTTTCTATTCCAAACCTGTGTCTTCCATGTGATCTGTTTCCCGAAGGGTGTAATATATGTGTGTTCACGTGTTTATATGTGTGCCTGTGCACGTTTGTATGTTTAGGGGATGAGCCATGCTCAGTTAGCGTGTCTTCTGTCACGTTCAGATGACTCTCAATGAATCAACTATTTCTACTGAGACTCATCACCCCCACTCCAGCCCCCCACTGCCATCGGCCAAAAGGGACCATCTTCCTTCCAGAGCTGCTTTGGAAATCCCCACCATTGCCACTTTCCCTCACTGTTTTCTTCCTGTTTATAAACTTTTATGTATTTATTTTTGGCTGTGCTCGGTCTTTGTCGCTTTGTGGTCTGTGTTGTATTGTGGCTTTTTTCTCTAGTTGAGGCAAACAGAGGCTCCTCTCCTGTTGCAGTGCTGGGCTTCTCATTGCAGCGGCTTCTCTCGTTGAGGAACACAAGCTCTCTGGCGTGCAGACTTTGGTAGCTGTGGCACGTCGGCTCAGTAGTTGCAGATCCTGGGTTCTCAGAGCACAGGCTCAGTGGTCCACGGGCTCAGCTGCTCCATTGGCTCAGCTGCTGCGCACAATGTGAGATCTTCCCAGCCCAGGGATCGGACTCATGTCTCCTGCATTGGCAGGCAGATTCTTTACCTCTGAGCCACCAGGGAAGCCCTACTGTCTTCTTATTTCAGACCACACGCAGAAGGTCCTTAAAGTGGTGGGCTCGGGGCACCATCCGGTCTCCCCTTCCTTCTGGGAGGACAGTGGAGGGATATCCTTTAAAAGCAGCCTCTGCTCAACAAGCAGTAAAGGGCATGTTTCATAGCTGAAGCTCAAAAGGCACGGGAAGCAATCCTTCACACAGGGCTTCTTACAAAGCTCCCTCTCACTTGTCTGCTTTCCTCACAAGAGGATAACTCTGTGAGGCAGAAACGCCAGTGACTTAAAAATGCATTCATTCTCTCACTCACTTACTCATTTTGTTATTGNCTCCAAGGCCAAATTTGCCTGTTACTCCAGGTGTTTCTTGACTTCCTACTTTTGCATTCCAGTCCCCTATGAAGAAAAGGACATCTTTTTTGGGTGTTAGTTCTAAAAGGTCTTGTAGGTCTTCATAGAACTGTTTACTACTTCAGCTTCTTAAGTGTTAATGGTTGGGGCATAGACTTGGATTACTGTGATATTGAATAGTTTGCCTTGGAAACAAACAGAGATCATTCTGTCATTTTTGAGACTGCATCCAAGTACTGCATTTTGGACTCTTTTGTTGACTATGATGGCTACTCCATTTCTTCTAGGGTATTCCTTCCCAAAGTAGTAGATATAATGGTCATCTGAGTTAAATTCACCCCTTCCAGTCCATTTTAGTTTGCTGATTCCTAGAATGTCAATGCTCACTCTTGCCATCTGCTCTTTGACCACTTCCAACTTGCCTTGATTCATGGACCTGACATTCCAGGTTCCTATGCAATATTCCTCTTTACAGCATCAGACCTTGCCTCTATCACCAGTCACATCCACAACCGGGTGTTGTTTTCTTTGGCTCCATCCCTTCATCTTTCTGGAGTTATTTCTCCACTGATCTCCAGTAGCATATTGGGCACCTGATGACCTGGGGAGTTCCTCTTTTAGTAACCTATCATTTTGCCTTTTCATGTTGTTCATGGGGTTCTCAAGGCAAGAATACTGAAGTGGCTTGCCATCCCCTTTTCCAGTGGACCACATTCTGTCAGACCTCTCCACCATGACCTGTCTATCTTGGGAGGCCCCACATGGCATGGCTTAGTTTCACTGAGTTAGACAAGGCTGTGGTCCATGTGATCAGATTGGCTAGTTGTCTGTGACTGTAGTTTCAGTCTGTCTGCCCTCTGATGCCCTCTTTCAGCACCTACCGTCTTACTTGGGTTTATGATACCTTGGATGTGGGGTATCTCTTCACGGTTGCTCCAGCAAAGTCCAACTGCTGATCCTTACGGGCTTCCCAACTAGCTCAGTTGTTAAAGAATCCGCCTGCAATTCAGGAGACCCCTGTTCGATTCCTGGGTTGAGAAGATCCGCTGGAGAAGGGATAGGCTACCCACTGCTGTATCCTTGGGCTTCCCTTGTGGCTCAGCTGATAAAGAATCTGCCTGCAATGCAAGAGACCTGGGTTTGATCCCTGGGTTTGGAAGATGCCCTGGAGAAGGGAAATGCTACCCACTCCAGTGTTCTGGCCTGGAGAAATCCATGGACTGTATAGTCCGTGGGGTCACAAACAGTCAGACATCACTGAGAAAGGCAGAGGAAGCACTTCAAAACCTACAAGACCAATTTAGATACACAAAGAGCACCATTATCCTGTAGAGTATCATTACAGTAAAACCCCACCATGAGGCCCTTAATGGGGTAGGGGGAGCTGAGAAATCCAAGGCCCTAAAATGCAGAATTGTGGGGTATTGCAAAACAGAATGAAGTGAGCCTTGGGTCCCTGGTGGTGTATCGTCTCTCCCAGCACAAGCTCTTGTTTGGCGCCACCTGGTGGCAGCTGTCATTCTAGTCCTGGGACTTTTGCTGGGACTTCCAAGACAGATCCCTGGAGGGCTACAGCCCATGGGGTCACAAAGAGTCGAACACGATTGAGCGACTGAGCGTGCACACACACACAGCCTCTTCTGAAGAGGCAGTTTTCTATTCCAAACCTGTGTCTTCCATGTGATCTGTTTCCCGAAGGGTGTAATATATGTGTGTTCACGTGTTTATATGTGTGCCTGTGCACGTTTGTATGTTTAGGGGATGAGCCATGCTCAGTTAGCGTGTCTTCTGTCACGTTCAGATGACTCTCAATGAATCAACTATTTCTACTGAGACTCATCACCCCCACTCCAGCCCCCCACTGCCATCGGCCAAAAGGGACCATCTTCCTTCCAGAGCTGCTTTGGAAATCCCCACCATTGCCACTTTCCCTCACTGTTTTCTTCCTGTTTATAAACTTTTATGTATTTATTTTTGGCTGTGCTCGGTCTTTGTCGCTTTGTGGTCTGTGTTGTATTGTGGCTTTTTTCTCTAGTTGAGGCAAACAGAGGCTCCTCTCCTGTTGCAGTGCTGGGCTTCTCATTGCAGCGGCTTCTCTCGTTGAGGAACACAAGCTCTCTGGCGTGCAGACTTTGGTAGCTGTGGCACGTCGGCTCAGTAGTTGCAGATCCTGGGTTCTCAGAGCACAGGCTCAGTGGTCCACGGGCTCAGCTGCTCCATTGGCTCAGCTGCTGCGCACAATGTGAGATCTTCCCAGCCCAGGGATCGGACTCATGTCTCCTGCATTGGCAGGCAGATTCTTTACCTCTGAGCCACCAGGGAAGCCCTACTGTCTTCTTATTTCAGACCACACGCAGAAGGTCCTTAAAGTGGTGGGCTCGGGGCACCATCCGGTCTCCCCTTCCTTCTGGGAGGACAGTGGAGGGATATCCTTTAAAAGCAGCCTCTGCTCAACAAGCAGTAAAGGGCATGCTTCATAGCTGAAGCTCAAAAGGCACGGGAAGCAATCCTTCACACAGGGCTTCTTACAAAGCTCCCTCTCACTTGTCTGCTTTCCTCACAAGAGGATAACTCTGTGAGGCAGAAACGCCAGTGACTTAAAAATGCATTCATTCACTCACTCACTTACTCATTTTGTTATTGAATCAGAGTGAGTGCTAAGTGCCTTGCTCTATGCTGGGAATCACAGTTTTTTGCTGCTGTTCATGTATTTTTTTAGTGTCCTCTGAGATGTCACTTCCTTTGCCAAACCTTTGCAGTCATCCCCAAGGAGTAGTTGGGTGACGTGCTCCAGGCCCTCGTAACTATACACACCTCTAGGGTGCTCCTAGTGCCCAGGTTTTAACTACCTGTGAACTGCAGAATGCCTCCTTTAGAACTACCATCCCTTCTCCAGCACCTGCCCCTGCTGGCCGTGCAATAGAAATGTGGATGAGCAAAGACATGAATGGATGAATAGGCTAAGGCGAAGTGAAGGGGACTGGGAGTAAGAGGTGCTTCTCTGGGGTCCAGCCAGGCAGGGAAAGAGGTGGGTTCCCCTCCCTGGCTGGAATTTCACTTCTTTCACTGGTGGTGAAACAAAGGGGAAGAACCTCATCTCCTAGTGGTTAATCACAAGCAACAGCTTCCAGCATACAGGCAAAGAACCCAGACTGGAGCCCAGAGAACTAAACACCTGAAGTTCCTGCAAGTCCCCTCCATCCCACAGTGGAAATAGATTTGATCACTCCTCTGTAACTGGGCAATTTTCAAAGAGAAAAGAGAGCCCAGACCTGTCTTAGGAGCACATATTCTCCCCCAGGAGGGCTTTAGGGAAACAACAAGGACATGAGGTCCTCTCTGAGTGGACTCCAGAATTGCTGCCTCTGGAGTGTTTGGGGGGGATTCCTGAGATTCCGAAGGCTTAACAGGGAAGCCTCCTGGAATAGAGGGCTGGGACTGTAGGTGTGAGCCTTGATGGTCCCAAATGCGCTGACGTCATCGGCTGGAATACAGCAGAAACTCACATCCACACAGTGGATGCTCAGCCATGTGGAATCTGCGAGGCAGTACCTAGACCCGTCCTCGGGCGGCATCTTCCTCTGCTCCTAGGTGGCAGTTGTCCATGGTTTTACTGTTACCACCAGGGGGAGACCCCAGGAGGGGAGGATGCTGGTTCAGAGGCTGGCTCAGGCTTCAGGCCACCTGGGCTATGAGTCTGGAAGCTCCCTCAGCTGGCATCTCCTCTGTGGCGACCCCAGACCCACCCTTCTCACACTAGCATCTTTGTCTCCAACAGATGTGACCTTTGCATTCCCTTCCTGAGTCTCTTGCCTGGACCATCTCTCTAACTGGCCTCTCAGTCTAATACTTGTGCCCAAGTCCCCCAGACCTCAAGGGAAAGAAACTGTCTTTTCTTCTTAAGCAGATATTATCCTCCTGTTTCTTTAAGGTCACTTGTCCCAAATCCTACGAAAATTTCCCATCGGACCCCTCTCCCATCTTTCCCTTGTCCCTCACCCCTCACGTGGCTGCTTGATCTTGGCATGAGCTGTCCTCTCCCGGGGTCCAGGGTCAGCCTTTCCTCTTCCGACAGATTCTGTTGTCAGCATCAGACAGTGTTTCCCAAAGAGGGTCCCAAGGATCCCACAGATTATAATGCACTGTATTCAGGGGATATACTTAGGGATATACAACACAGGAAAGGTCTGGAGAGTCCTGCAGCAAAGGCTACTGCTGCACCTGGAAAGACCCAGGCTTCCCTAGGCTTTCGTGACCTTGGAAGACCTTTCTCCATGTAACACTTGTGAAGTGAAGTGAAGTCACTCAGTCGTGTCTGACTCTTGGCGACCCCGTGGACTGTAACCTACCAGGCTCCTCTGTCCCTGGGATTCTCCAGGCAAGAACACTGGAGTGGGTTGCCATTTCCTTCTCCAGGGGATCTTCCCAACCCAGGGATTGAACCCGGGCCTCCCACCTTGCAGGCAGACGCTTTAACCTCTGAGCCACCAGGGAAGCCCAACACTTGTGAACATCCCCCAAATAGCAGAGGCAGAGGCCAGTAATAATGAGAGGGCTTCCCAGGTGGCGCTAGTGGTAAAAAGCCCACCTGACAACGCAGGAAACATAAGAGACACAGGTTCAATCCCTGGGTCAGAAAGATCCCCTGGAAGAGGGCACAGCAATCCACTCCAGTTATTCTTGCCTGGAGAATTCCAGGAATAGAGGAACCTGGCGGGCTACGGTCCGTGGGATCGCAGAGAGTGGGACACAACTGGGCTGAGGGCAGCACAGGGTCAGGTTAGAGGTGGTCTCCTCTGCCCCCCTCCAGCGAGCTGCCAGACACCTGTCCTGTGTGCGGCCCTTGCCCGGGGGCTCAGGCGCATTGTCCCAAGGTCAGCACACCCAGGACAGACGCTACCCAGCAGAATACCATGACCCATTCCAGCATCTCATGCGCATCATCTCCCAAAGCCCCCCAACATCCCCACAGATCCTCCGCACAAACACCATGGCCACCCCATTCCCACGCTCACTCCCTCTCCTCTAGGGAGCTCCCCAACACTGTCCGTCTACACCACCCCCCACCCCCAGCCAGGGGCTATCCAAAGGGCAAACCAAAAAAAAAAAAAGGGAAACCAAAGCAAACAAAAGAATTCCCCTGACCCCCCAATACACACACATACAAAAGAGCAGGCTTGTGGGAAGAGGAAGCTGCCCCAGCACCTAGCCCTGGGGGTGGGGGAGCGGGCTCCCCCCATTGTTCTCTGCCCAGGCCTGTGATGACAATCCCAGCCCGGACAGGTTGCAGCCCCCCTGCCCTGCAGCCAGCGGCCCCCCTCTCCTCCCCACCTCGGCTCCTGAGAAAGACGCCTCAGAGCAGCTGTCATAGGCTCACAAGTGGTTCCCACAGGAGGAGGAAGTGAATGCTCACAAAAGACCGGGCTTTTCCCTGAGGAAGCAGTGCTGGCCTTTCAGTGACAGACTCGGGCGAGGACGAGGGACAGGGCAGGGCGCGGGCCCAGGGGACCAGGCCAGGAGAGGAGCCGGCTCTCGGAGGAAAGACGGGCATTGTGAGGCCTTGTTTACGGCGCGGGGCCCTGACCTTGCGGCGAGTCCGCAGGCCCTCCAGCCCCGCCCCCGCGGCCTCGCGCATTGTTGTGGCCTCGGCCCATTCATAATTTTATTTGGGGGTGGTTGTTTTGTCGGTCTCCAGCCCCTCCCCCAACTGGCTCCCTTTCAGCATTGTAACCCGGATAAAAAGGCAAGATATCCTTCCCTTTTCCTGGACCTCGCTTCCTACCCTGGCCTCGTCGGCCTCGCAGACTCTGTTAACCCTTCGAGCAGCAGCGGAGGACAGGGCTCGCTAATGACAGGCCCGCGAGCCAAGCTGAGTCCCTCTCCCAACCCCGACTCGTCTGCCCCCGCCCCCACTCCGCTGCGGGGGAAGCGCAGGTCCCAGGAAGGGCTTGGGAACAAAGCCCTTTGGGATCACAGAGCTAGATGCCGGCGTGTCGGAAGGGCTGAAGAGCCAGAGGATGGAGAGGTGCGGGGCGGGGCCGTCCTGAAAAGGGCTGACGCCTCACCAGCTATCATTGTTTAGTCCCTCAATCATGTCCCACTCTTTTGCGACCCATGGACTGTAGCCTGCCAAGATCCAAGGTCCTTGGCACCTCCATCCAAGGGATTTCCCAGGCAAGAACGCTGGAAGGAAAGGAAAGGGTTAGTCGCTCAGTCTTTTCTGTGACCCCCATGGACTGTAGCCCACCAAGCTCCTATGTCCATGGGCATCTCCAGACAAGAATACTGAAGTGAGCTGCCATTTCCTCCTCCAGGGGATCTTCCTGACCCAGGGATCAAACCTGCATTTCCTGCCTTGGCAGGTGGATTCTTTACCACTGAGCCACCTGGGAAGCCTGCCTAGAACTGGAGGTCTAGTTCATGTCAATCAAGGATGCTTCCCATTGGGACATTCCCGGCAGTCAAGGGTTAAGCCTTTGCCTTCCAATGCAGGGGGTGTGGGTTCAATTCCTGGCCAGAGAGCTAAGACCCCACACACCTCAAGGACAAAAAAACAAAACATAAAACAGAAGCAGTATTGTAACAAGTTCAATAAAGACTTTAAAAATGGTCCATATCCAAAACGGATGTTCCCTGTGTTGGCAGTGGGGTTCCCACCTGGGAACCCACTTTCCCAAGTGGCTTCCTGGGAAAGCCATGAACCCATGTCTCAAAGCAGAGCCTGGGCATGAGAGAGGGGCCACCAGAAGGTGCCCAGGTACCACCGAGACCAGGCATCCAAGGCCAGAAGCCAAAGCTTACCCGTGACCAACGCAGTACCGCACGGGGAGCTCAGAGCAAAGCCAAGACAGGCACCCAGGCTCTGGACTCTGGGAGCCGAAGCCAAGGCTGGCTGCCCCTGATGGGGTGAAGCCTTCAGCCAGAAGGTGGGAGCTTAGGGCTCCTTCCGCACCAAGACCAAAGCTTGGAGGACTTTGGGCTTCACCCTCTTGCTCTGCGTGATCTTCCTTCGTGACACCCGGGGTAGTTAAACCCATTTCTTCCCTGATCTGGTCCCTCACACCTCACACCTTCTCTACTTGATCTCTGGCTCCAGCTCAGGATATCACATGCTGCCCGAGCACCCAGCCAGCTTGTTCCCACTCTTGGAATTACTTCCCTTTCCTAACGTGCCACCTCCCACCCGCCTCCCCACCACCAGTCCAGTTGCCTACGCACCGCCCTGTCTAACTCTGAAAACAGCACACTTGCCGCTAGGGACACTGCCTGAGGGCCCTAAGTGCACTGAGGGTTTTCTGTCTCTGCAGCCACCACAGACCCTTTGCAGAGTCTTATTCGCCCCCACAGAGGTATCATATCCCAGAGCTTCTGCCATTTAGGTTTATGCCCTGTAAGTGACAGCTCAGACAGTAAAGAATCCACCTGCAAGGCAGGAGACCTGGGTTCGATCCCAGAGGCGGGACGATCCCCTGCAGAACGGAATGGCAATCCACTCTACTGGTCTAGCCTAGAGAATCCCACGGCCGTAGGAGCCTGGTGGGCTACAGTTTGTGGGGTTTCAAAGAGTTGGACATGACTGAGTGACTGAGCACGCATGCCTATGAATTGGTGGGAGGGGGCCACGATTCAGCCCAAAACAGGGGGAGTAGTCTGTCTCTAAGATCATCTTGAAGAGTTCACTGATTCTATGAATAGCCAAGCAGATAAAGAAATAGAATAAAAAATAGAAACGAGGAATAGAGGGATCTGAACTTGAAGACTGGGGTGGGGGCTAATGTCCAGAGAGGCACATCCCCCACCTCAGCCATCTCTTCAGTGTATAACCTGTTGGCATCTTGGGCAGCTTGAAGCCCACAATGGCCATCCATGGCTTTTTTGTGAGGGTGTCTCAGTCAGGTCTGCATACATGGTAATGATATCTGTGACAGTGACGGAAGTGAACTGAAAGGCAGTAGGGTCCACTCTGGGGAGATGTGCAGTACTTTGGAAGAAGTGGCCCAGCTGGGGATGGGGAGAGGTGTATGAGGTTGGGACACTGAGGGATTATGGATGCCCAGAAAGGCTGCTAATCCTGACCCACTGAGGTCACAAAAAGGTGAGATAAGCAAAAGCCTTCCTAGGAATCCAAGATCCCTGATGGGGAGCCAGCGTCTCCCCCAAAACTCCCCTGCCCGGGTGTGCATGTGTGTATATACAACGCATGTTTATCCCCCTGCGTGTGTGCATCCATGCATGCATGTCTGTGTGTGTCTTCCTGCACTGCAAGTGACCGAGTATCCCAGATGAGGTGAGGGAACATTTGGGCTCAGCTGGAGTGTGGAGCTGCAATTCAGGCCACAGGGATCTTTGCACCTGAGCACCCCAGCAAGCACCTAATAAGCACCCGGTTTTACCTTGGAGCAGGTAGGGGCACCCACTTCTCTCCACAGCCCGCCCCTTCTGCAGAGGCTTCTTTCTGGCTCCTTGTGGGTCTGTTTGCTCTTCTTTAGAGTGACAGGGACCCAAAGGATTTGAGAGAGGGGGCATCTTATGCCCAGGGTCAATATGAGGGGTTCTGAGAAGCTCTGGAGCCCAAAGACACATTCCCGTGTGTTCCTCCATGTGGTTTTCTGGGGCGGGGTGGGGGGTGGTGAGGGAGGCTGGAGTGCAAGGACACGCTCCCGTGAGCTCCTCTGTGTGGTTCTCCTTGGGGGTGGGGGCAGAGACTATGGAGTGCAAGCCATCCGCCTTCTGCAGCCTGGCCACGAGCACTGGCCGTGGGCACGGGAGCCAGTGGGACCAGGGCTGGGCTCCTGGCTCAGCCACTAGGCAACGTGGAACTGAGGGCAAAGTCTCTGACTCCCGGTCTCCTGAAATGTAGAATGGGGCTCTCTGCGCCTGCGGGGGAACCTTGCGTGATGAGTGAGACAAAGGAGCTAAACCTGAAGCTCAGTTAGAGCATGTAGGGCAGCCCCAACCCCCACCTCTGCCAGGGGTCGCAGAGAGCAGGGTGGGGGGATTAGACTCCGAAGTGCCTGTCTCCACCCATCCTCTGTCTGTCTCTAGAAATCTCTTTGTTCAGCTGTCCCATCCCAAGGCTGCCTCTTAGCCAAACCTCCAAAGTCTGGGATTAAGATGAAATTGAATAACCAATGCATCGTTCACTTCCAGCAGCCCCCAAACTAGCAAAATCCTGGATCAGAACTAGAAAGGCAGGGGCAGAGTTGCCTAGACCCTTCTCAGAACCCAGGGCAGCCAGGGGTCCCCCAACATCACAGAGCTTCACCTCCTCAGGGGTCTGCAGATAGCGGCTCAGAGGCCAGGAATGCACCCTGCCTGACCCCACTCCTCACCTCTCTGTCCCCCCCACCATGTCCATCCCCTACACGTTCATTCCCTTGACCTCACACATTCTTTCCCTACTCCCTGAACCCCAGCCCATTGTAGAGAAGAAGCCCCACACCCACCCACGTCCTCTCAGAGTTGACAACTCCTGCCCACTCCCTCCTCCAGCTACAAACAACTGAGAAAATGTTGAAGAACAAGAAAGGCCAAATGCCCACAGGCTGCTCCATGTCAAGCCTGTCATTCCCAAAGCACATCTCCATCCTACACTCAGAATCAGAAGGCTGCTGAGTCAGGGTCTAGACCCTGTTCCCAGCTGAGCAGAGACCCTCCTACTAGGAACCAGGAGAGAACTTGCCCATAGGCAGGGAGATGGGTCACCAAGACCCAGGAAAGAAAGCTGGGATGTCCCTGGCAAACCCACTTCCCATGCCTGAGGCAGGCCTGTGCCAAAGACTCACACCCCTCCATGCCGTCTGTTCCACCCGGCCTCAACCCTGGGCTTCTGTCTGTTCTTTCAGGGTCTAGTTTTAGCGAGAGTCTGGCTAAGTCCATTTGTACACTTGACATCTAATCACTCTTAACTTCGGATTAAATTCCTCATTCCCCGAGATCTCCCAGTTGATAACCAGCCACCCAGGCCTGCCTTCAGGGATAATCACACTCTTGGATCCTTTTAGCAAGAATCCCACTACCCTTGATATTGCCTCTTAGAGATCTCCATCCACTGACCCCTCCCTGCCAACTGCTCCTCAGCTAGAAACCCCCACGTATTCTTGTGGTATTCAGGGTTCAGCCCGTCTGTCTCCCCTATTGCAACAGCCTGAACACTATTACAATAGTCCTGAGGTCTGAATATTCGTTTCTTTAACAGTTAATATTAAAAGCAATGGAGGAGGGCATGGCAACCCACTCCAGTATTCCTACCTGGGAAATCCCATGGACAGAGAAGCCTGGTGGGCTACAGTCCATGGGGGCGCTCAGACATGACTGAGCGACTGAGCGTGCAGGCACTAAACGCAGCCAAGCATGCAGGCATCAGTTCTGTTGAGGTGGCTGTGTTGAAGACAGGTGCTTGCTTCTGAGTTTTATGAGCCGTACAGCCAGCCAACTTTTGAGGAACAATCGTGAGGATTATTAACAATCCACAGAGTCGTGGCCAGGTGGAAGGTTCCAGGCTCTATCTAGGATTTCCCTTCCAGGGACAAGAATTGAGAGACGAGGACAGACATCTCTGTAGGCCCAGGCGTCAGCCCTGGCACTGACCCCCTCTGGCAGAATGGAACCCCCACAACATTAGAGGCTAGCAAAGCTGACACCTCTTTGTTATGGATATGACTCGGAAATGAAGCCTGAGCTCGTGGTCACCTGTTCTCTGAGGGTCTCTGATCATCAGGGGGCGCTGACCAAGGGCATCTGTGGAATGCCAGGGTCTGTGGTCTCTTCTCGCTTGGGGATGAGCTGGGCTGGTCTTACCCATCTTGAAACAGAGACTCCCCTCCAAGGGCCACGTTTGAGAAAGATTTGACCAGTGCTGTTTGATTCAGAACTTGGGAACCAAAAGGGACCCTAAATGCAGGCGGACCTCAGAGACACTGCGGGTTCAGTTCCAGGCCACAGAAGTAAAGGGATGTCACAATAAAGCCAGCACACACATGACTTTTTGGTTTCGCATATAAAAATTATGTTTATACTATATTATAGTCTACTGGGTGTGCAATAATATTAAATTTAAAAAACCAGTATTGTACCTTAATTTAAAAATACTTTCTTGCTAAAAAAAAAAATACTAACCATCATCTGAGCCTTTA
Organism: Raphicerus campestris; assembly: GCA_006410735.1. Lineage (NCBI taxonomy): Eukaryota > Metazoa > Chordata > Mammalia > Artiodactyla > Bovidae > Raphicerus > Raphicerus campestris. Next base: position 3,896 of record SJYW01034658.1, on the reverse strand, counting down.
GAGTCATCATCTTCTTGCAATAGTAACAGCAAAGATCCCTGGTCACAGAGCACCAGCACGGATATCTTCATAATGAAAAAGTGTGTGACACAGGAAACAAGGGGGCAAATGCTGCCGGAAAAACGGTGCTGATAGACTTGCTCGATGCAGGGTTCCCACAAACCCTCACTTTATAAATAATAATAGTAAAAGTGATATCTGTGAGGCACAGCAAAGTGCCCTATACCTCTATGTGGCCTACGCCCTCCTTTGACAGTTGGGAGCTGAAGCGTTGGGTAGAGAGCCCCCATCACCCAAAACCAGCCCGCTGAGGTGCGGGCAGAGCCAGGTTAGCATCCACACCTGGGTCCTTCAATGAGCAGGCTCTCACACAGTCTTCTCCAGAAAGGCTCAGAGATGGAGCTCATAGTTATTTTTCACCTTGGCAGTTGGGAGAAAACTACCCTAAGTTTTCTTTGTGGGAGGAGGAAAAAATAAGAACCTGCAATTCAGCAGGGAGTACAATTTTAAAAATAAGTCTCCGGCCAGTGCATTTAATGCCGGCCCCTTGGGGATGCAGGGCCCATAACTCAGGAGCACAATGGCTTTTCTTGTTGTGAATGAGTGTGAAGTGCCAGCAGAGGAAATAGGAAGCCCCCAATGCAGCCTGAATGGACCTGTGAACAGGCATAATAAAAGTTGTCCTGGATTTCCGCTACCACCAGGTGCTTCCGCCGGGACTTGTATTCATTCAGGCCTGGGGGTGGCCACCGTGCCAGACCTTCCCCGCGACCCCAGCCCCTGCTCACTCTCCTGACCTCACACGTCCAATAGGGGCCCCTCGGGCCTGGACTCCTGGGACTGGGTGACAGGTGAGCTTTCACCCCACCCCCAGTGCCCCAAAGGTGGAGCTGGTTTTAGAGTGATGGGGAGGGCTTGGGGTGGCAGACAGGAGGGGGAGGTCACCAGATTACAGCACCTCTGTATTGCAAGTCTGATAAGAGAAGCTTGTCGGAGGAAACCCAAGGGCACATGGAGACACGTGGTCCCCAGCTACGAGTGACAGACACAGTGAGGGGTTTGGCCCATGAGGCAGGAGGTGCCAGCTGCAGGGAGGGTGGGGGTGAGAGGCTGAGAAGGACACCCATCAGTGAGGAGGGTGGAGACGGGTCCACACCAGGCACAGACACTTGGGAACAGCTAGAGGCAAGCACCCGCAGGCCACCCACTTACCGTGTGACCTCAAGCCTGTAGCTCTCTCCCGAACCTGCCCCTGGGCTCCCAAATNAGTTGGTTTTAGAGTGATGGGGAGGGCTTGGGGTGGCAGACAGGAGGGGGAGGTCACCAGATTACGGCACCTCTGTATTGCAAGTCTGATAAGAGAAGCTTGTTGGAGGAAACCCAAGGGCACATGGAGACAGGTGGTCGCCAGCTATGAGTGACAGACACAGTGAGGGGTTTGGCCCATGAGGCAGGAGGTGCCAGCTGCAGGGAGGGTGGAGGTGAGAGGCTGAGAAGGACACCCATCAGTGAGGGGGGTGGAGATGGGTCCACACCAGGCACAGACACTTGGGAACAGTTAGAGGCAAGCACCCGCAGGCCACCCACTTACCGTGTTACCTCAAGCCTGTAGCTCTCTCCCGAACCTGCCCCTGGGCTCCCAAATGAGAAGGTTGGATGGAACACACCGCCCATCTGGTGCTGCCTCCCATGATCTGAAGTCCGAGTGTAAGCTGGGAATGATTCTGCTGCTGCTAAGTCACTTCAGTCGTGTCCGACTCTGTGTGACCCCATAGACAGCAGCCCACCAGGCTCCGCCGTCCTTGGGATTCTCCAGGCAAGAACACTGGAGTGGGTTTCCATTTTTCCTTCTCCAGTGGGAATGCTTCTAATGAAAGGGAAAAGGCAACTGCGGTCTCAGAGGCCCACACCACCCAGCGGGGCATAGATGAGTGAGGCCAGCGTGGTGTGAGGCGGGGACTGTGGGGACAGGAAAATTCCAACAAGACATGGGCCACAGAACACGCGCCTGCCCGCTATCCAAGAGGGTCTCCATCTAGGGCAGGCCTCCTGGCACCAGATGCTAAGGAAGCTGCTGAGGTGGCATGCGTGCGTGCTAAGTCACTTCAGTCGTGTCCGACTCGGTGTGACCCCAGGCTCCTCTGTCCATGGGATTTCCCAGGCAAGATTACTGGTGTGGGTTGCTGTGCCTTCCTTCAGGGATCTTCCTGACCCAGGGATGGAACGCACATCCCTTGTGTCTCCTGCATCAGCAGGTGGGTTCTTTACCACTAGCGCCACCTGGGAAGCCCACTGAGATGGCAAGCCTGCCCTTTATTAACCGTCTTAATAGAGCAGATTCAGAGAGATGCTGCCACATCCCTATGACAAAGCAAGGAGGGGCTTTGTCATTCTGAAATGGGATAAGATGAGGGGGGCGGTGGATTTATTCTCTTGAGGTATGAAAGAGAGTGCCCCAGAAATGCCTTGGTTCTTAACACAGTAGATGGTTTATAACAGGGGTCCCCAGTTTCTGGGATCTAATGTCTGATGATCTGAGGTGGAACTGATGTAATAATAATAGAAATACACACTAAATGTAATGTGCTTGAATCATCCCCAAACCATTTCCTTCTCCCTTCCCCCGTCTCAGTCCATGGAAAGATCATCTAACACAAAACTGGTCCCTGGTGCCACAAAGGTTGGAGACCGCTGGTTTGCAACACACACCATCCAGGTGGATAAGAAGGCATGGAACAGCCACAGTCCTGACCCTGAGTAGGGAATCAGTCACCCACCCCCATCACAAGTAGGAAGCCTCACCTCTTCCTGGAAGCCTGCCCAGCTCTGGGGAGATACTGCCTGGAATCTATGGATAGCTAACCCCTTGGGCTCTAGAGCATATTAACTGGGTTTGACACCGTAAAAGCCCCTGAGTCCTTGTCTTTTGAAGTAAAATGCTGACTCAAGAGTTAATGGGGGGGGGGGGATGTGAAGATGTAGAGATAAAGAAGAGCTGTTGAGCTGAGAAACTGGTAACAATTTAGACTATAAATCTGCCACATAGCAGAATTACCACTCTTGAGTTCCCTGAAAGATACGAATAAAGGTCTGACACACATTTGCAAGCTGTTTTCACAGGAAGCAGACCTCCCTTCAGATGAAAACTGCTGACTGCAGGTGCGTGGACCTTAGACTGGTTGAAACCAGAGAGTTGATGATGCCTGAAACTTCAGCTTAATGTCAACCAATCCAAGAATTGCCCACGAGCAGATCACGCCCTACTCCTTGAGCACTATAAAACTCCCCACGGCCCCTTCCAGTCTTGAAGGCATTAGCCCGCTGCAGCCCCCTTTGCCTGGCAAAGCAATAAAAGCTACTCTTCTACTTTGCCCAGAACTCCATCTCTGCATTTCTATCAGGCACCAGTGAACCAAGTTCCGGCAACAGGGTCATTCCTCTTTGGCACCAGCACTATGGCAGGGAGAGGACCCTCCAGCTGGAAACCCTTCATCCTCCCACGTCTAGCCTCCTGGTTCCATCTGTAAGACAGGAGGCGAGCCAAGCAGTCAACACGGCTAGGAACCGCCTGGGAGCTGAGCAGCCCTCTGGCTGCCAGTGTTCGGAGAGCAAGTTGGGACTATGGACAGCCCAGGTGTCTGATATCTTTATTAGTCACCTAAGGGCTGCTATTATCAGTGTTATGCACCCATCGCAGAATGAAGATAAGATTCATCTTCAGTTCCCCCAGGTGACGATGGAAACAACAATGATGCGGCAATGGTGATGTTGGTGATAACACAGATAAGCAGCATCAGAGGGAATACGGAGTTACAGGCTTCTTGTACCATATGCCTTATTTGGAGTCTAGCAATGATATGATTCCAGAGACTGAGGAGCCTGGCTGGCTATGGTCC
>SJYW01034657.1:0-10356 GCA_006410735.1 Raphicerus campestris | reverse complement strand
AATTTCTTCTGTATAGCAAAGTCACACACACACATTCTTTCCCATCACGGTTTGTCACAGGATATTGAATACAGTTCCCTGTGCTATATAGTAGGACCGCATTGTTTATTCAGTCTGTATATAGTAGTTTGCTTCTGCCAATCCCCAAATCCCAATCCTTCCCTTCCCTCCTCATCCACACCCCTGCCCTGTTCTCTACGTCTGTGAATCTGTTTTTGCTTCACAGACAATGTTGGTTTGTGTCGTAATTTAGATTCCACATATACGTGATATTATATGACGTATATCTTTCTCTTCTTGACTTGCTTTGCTTAGTATGATAATCTCTAGGTGCATCCATGTTGTTGCAAATATCATTATTTCATTTAAAGAAAGTATTCCTTTCTAAATATTATTTTCAGCATGGTTCAAGAAGATGCCCATGGGTGCAAAAACAAGAAATCCCACACTCTGCATCTCTTCACCATTCAGTCCTGTTGCCATCACCAGCTGAGAAGCAAGGGAGGAATTTCGGGTGCAGTCAGCTTAGTGCATACGGTTTAACACTTCTCTAAACATCTCAAAATTCTGCATCTGGACAAACGGCTAGATCATTTACAGATAGAGCTGAAGCTGGTCCACCCTTAGGCTGAGCTCACTATGCCAAGCTCAGCACTCTTCAGTAGCAGCTTTGTTTATTCCTGCTGAAACCACAATGGTTTCAAGGCTGAATAACTCGGGGTAACTAGAAGAAACAGAAATTTTGTATGGCAGCAAAATTGCCTCTTCACAACATCTCTCTCTTCCTATGAACACACCTCTCTCAATATTTTTCTTTACCTTTCTTCCTCTGCTAAACAGTCATGTCTGTATCGAGAGATGCATGTTCTCACCGCAGACCAGGGTGGATGGGGTAGCCAGCCAGGAGGAACACAGGACTGGGGCTTCAGTGGCCTGTCTTACTTTCAACGTCAGTGAAAATGAAGAAGCTTAAGATCAAGACTGACAGAATTTCAAGCTGGGTTAATTCCAATGAATAATATTCAACATTCATGAGATGGAGGTACTCCAGCCACCCCTTAAAGGCCCTTCAGCTCATGGTGGAAAATCCAGGCTCTTCCAAGAGCTTCTGAAGATCCAGGATCACCTGCAGATGCGACGAGGGGGCGGGGGGTGGGAGGTGGGGTGGGCACAGAGCGCCCGAGACAGGTTCCTTTACCTAGCCTCTCCTGTGCCACTGAATCCCTCTGGTTGGCTTCCTCCCACCTGGTGCCCTTGATTTTCCCTCTTTTCGTTTATTTGGAGCCAAGCCCCTGACAGTTGCCATAAAAATCAGACTCCTAGGGCTACGAGGACTTAACTCCCCCACTGCAGCACCCGTATTAGGTCTGAATGATTGAAACAGGAGAGAAGCAAGCACTTGCATGCAGGTTTGTCTTGGTGTTTGTGTGTGTGTGTGTGTGTGTGTGTGTGTGTTATTGCTTTATTTTTTAATTGAAGGATAATTGCTTTACAGAATTTTGTAGTTTTCTACTGATGCTCATATCTGCTCTGTGAGCAGTGCAGGCCCAAACTGGTTTTCCCAGTTCAGAGAAGCAAGACCTCAGCTGTAGGGCAGCATCACTGTGCTTTTCTCCTGGTCTGTAGGTGGAATGGGTGTCACCCTGGTGGTTCTGACACCATGTGGAACAAACACCCTCCTGGCTCTTCCCGACCTGCCTGGGAGAGATTGGAATACTGCCTTTCAGGTGAGAGACGTGTGGCTTTCTTCTGCCATCCTGAAGAATGCCCAGGAATCTTTTTTTTCCTCCCAATGGCTTTCAGATGTTTTTGGGAACATGAAAAGTACAAAGGAAAACACCTGCAGTGGCCTCTTTGAAGTTAAAACTTGACGCCGTCTCATGGGAAGCAATGCAAATTCAGGCTCCTGGGCAACTTGATCCAGTTCACTTTCTGTTGTCACCAGATACATTCCCATCCTACTTTGGCACGAGCTTGATGTCAGTAGCCGAAGACCAAGGGGAGAACTAATGAAAACTGCTCTTGGCCTTGCTGTACACTTGCAGCTTTCTCGAAAGCTCCGAAGCTGCAGAGAATAGGGCTCTAAGCTGGGCCTTGAAGACATGCATCGTGGTGTCAGGAGGCCCAGATGCATGGTTTTTAGTCTGTCCCAAATCTAGAGGGCAGGTTTTCACCTGGGTGGCTGGAGCCGAGCAAGTTGTGGCCGCACGTGGTGAAAGAACGTCTGAGTGAAGCCTGGAGGTGGAGGAAGCAGCCGGGGCTGCTCGCCCGCTGCAGACTTGGTTCCTGGTCCGACAGGAAACCAGGCGCGCTCGGCAGTCCACGCCAGGCTTTCTAAATCAACATCGTGCGCCTTCTCTGCTGCCTGTATCTGAATATCTGCATTCCTGACTACCTGGAAAGCAGGCCACCCCTCTTTCATTCTCCGGGAATCAAGTCCTGGAGCAAAAGTCTCTGGGATCCCACCTACCTTCTCAGGGAGACTGGCCATGGTATTTTTAACTCCTTGTGATTATTTGGTTGAGGGACTCTTCCATGAATAAACTAAATACCTTTCTTATTCCACAAATATGAAAAGTCTCCTGAAAGCTGCCGGAGGATGTTGTGTGTTGTGCTCCTAGCAGTGACAAGTCCTGCCTTTTTCTGCCGATATGCGCGAGCCCGAGGTTGACTGCCAAACTGAAAATCCCCAGGCTGAGGCAAGTATACTAAAGCAGCGTTGTTCAGCTAGGAGCCCCAACCCACCCATGGGCTGTGAACTCAGTTTAGCAGGGAGCGAGAAGCACCTTTTTTAAAAAATGAAAGAGTGGAGTGGAAAGTGGTGGAGTTCCCTGCATTTACTAAAAGTCAGCAGTGTTTTGTGAAGCTCGCGTCTGAGTTCACAGACAAACTGCTTGTAGGCTCTGTCTTGTTATGGAAAACGTCTTTCTTACTGTGGGCTGCGGTCATCGTTTTGAAGGCCGCTGCGCCAAAGCCATGGCAGAAACGCTGAAAGGAGTGACTTGCTTAAGGAAATAAAGCCCTTCTGATTCCTGACTGTTGTCCAGAGTGCTGGCTAAGAAAAGGGAGGGGACCCGGAGACTCACAAAAACTGGACACAAGCCCAGGATGGGGTTTCAAGCCAGCAGCTTGCTGGCCAAATGGGAGGGTTGGCAAGTGGACAAACAAGCGTTTATTACTGCTGCTTATTAGCTGCATGAAGACCAAGGAATTTTTTAAGAAATCGAGCACGTAGGCTAGTAAGCACCAACTAGAGCCCCAGGGATGCCACTTCACTTTGAGAGTGACAGTTCACAAACTGCGCGGCTGGCGATCTGCATGAAGCTCCAAATGCTTAGCAAATGCAAAGCAAGGTGTAGGTACGCCTGAGATGAAACGTCAAAGATGCCCACTGCCTGGCCATTTTCACCCACAGAAAGGGCAATTTTATATGGCTCTGCCTTCAGAGAACTTGCTTTCCAATCTTCCTTCAGTTTGTAAAATAGGCAGTGTCTGTCTATCTATCAGTGAATGGTTTTTGGGGGGAGTAGGGCAAGGTAGTATGCATTAAAATACAAGTTTGCCTTTCAAAAATGAAGCAAAATGTAAACATTATTTAAACTGCACTTAAAGAGACAAAAATTCAGAGTTTGGGGGCTTTTCCCTGTCGTGATGAAAAATCTAAAATTTAAAATCTAACAACCCACAACTTCACCCAGAGATTCTCCTCCCCCACCCCTCAGCAAAGACCCTTGCTGTCTCTNAATTTCTTCTGTATAGCAAAGTCACACACACACATTCTTTCCCATCACGGTTTGTCACAGGATATTGAATACAGTTCCCTGTGCTATATAGTAGGACCGCGTTGTTTATTCAGTCTGTATATAGTAGTTTGCTTCTGCCAATCCCCAAATCCCAATCCTTCCCTTCCCTCCTCATCCACACCCCTGCCCTGTTCTCTACGTCTGTGAATCTGTTTTTGCTTCACAGACAATGTTGGTTTGTGTCGTAATTTAGATTCCACATATACGTGATATTATATGACGTATATCTTTCTCTTCTTGACTTGCTTTGCTTAGTATGATAATCTCTAGGTGCATCCATGTTGTTGCAAATATCATTATTTCATTTAAAGAAAGTATTCCTTTCTAAATATTATTTTCAGCATGGTTCAAGAAGATGCCCATGGGTGCAAAAACAAGAAATCCCACACTCTGCATCTCTTCACCATTCAGTCCTGTTGCCATCACCAGCTAAGAAGCAAGGGAGGGATTTCGGGTGCAGTCAGCTTAGTGCATACGGTTTAACACTTCTCTAAACATCTCAAAATTCTGCATCTGGACAAACGGCTAGATCATTTACAGATAGAGCTGAAGCTGGTCCACCCTTAGGCTGAGCTCACTATGCCAAGCTCAGCACTCTTCAGTAGCAGCTTTGTTTATTCCTGCTGAAACCACAATGGTTTCAAGGCTGAATAACTCGGGGTAACTAGAAGAAACAGAAATTTTGTATGGCAGCAAAATTGCCTCTTCACAACATCTCTCTCTTCCTATGAACACACCTCTCTCAATATTTTTCTTTACCTTTCTTCCTCTGCTAAACAGTCATGTCTGTATCGAGAGATGCATGTTCTCACCGCAGACCAGGGTGGATGGGGTAGCCAGCCAGGAGGAACACAGGACTGGGGCTTCAGTGGCCTGTCTTACTTTCAACGTCAGTGAAAATGAAGAAGCTTAAGATCAAGACTGACAGAATTTCAAGCTGGGTTAATTCCAATGAATAATATTCAACATTCATGAGATGGAGGTACTCCAGCCACCCCTTAAAGGCCCTTCAGCTCATGGTGGAAAATCCAGGCTCTTCCAAGAGCTTCTGAAGATCCAGGATCACCTGCAGATGCGACGAGGGGGCGGGGGGGTGGGAGGTGGGGTGGGCACAGAGCGCCCGAGACAGGTTCCTTTACCTAGCCTCTCCTCTGCCACTGAATCCCTCTGGTTGGCTTCCTCCCACCTGGTGCCCTTGATTTTCCCTCTTTTCGTTTATTTGGAGCCAAGCCCCTGACAGTTGCCATAAAAATCAGACTCCTAGGGCTACGAGGACTTAACTCCCCCACTGCAGCACCCGTATTAGGTCTGAATGATTGAAACAGGAGAGAAGCAAGCACTTGCATGCAGGTTTGTCTTGGTGTTTGTGTGTGTGTGTGTGTGTGTGTGTGTGTGTTATTGCTTTATTTTTTAATTGAAGGATAATTGCTTTACAGAATTTTGTAGTTTTCTACTGATGCTCATATCTGCTCTGTGAGCAGTGCAGGCCCAAACTGGTTTTCCCAGTTCAGAGAAGCAAGACCTCAGCTGTAGGGCAGCATCACTGTGCTTTTCTCCTGGTCTGTAGGTGGAATGGGTGTCACCCTGGTGGTTCTGACACCATGTGGAACAAACACCCTCCTGGCTCTTCCCGACCTGCCTGGGAGAGATTGGAATACTGCCTTTCAGGTGAGAGACGTGTGGCTTTCTTCTGCCATCCTGAAGAATGCCCAGGAATCTTTTTTTTCCTCCCAATGGCTTTCAGATGTTTTTGGGAACATGAAAAGTACAAAGGAAAACACCTGCAGTGGCCTCTTTGAAGTTAAAACTTGACGCCGTCTCATGGGAAGCAATGCAAATTCAGGCTCCTGGGCAACTTGATCCAGTTCACTTTCTGTTGTCACCAGATACATTCCCATCCTACTTTGGCACGAGCTTGATGTCAGTAGCCGAAGACCAAGGGGAGAACTAATGAAAACTGCTCTTGGCCTTGCTGTACACTTGCAGCTTTCCCGAAAGCTCCGAAGCTGCAGAGAATAGGGCTCTAAGCTGGGCCTTGAAGACATGCATCGTGGTGTCAGGAGGCCCAGATGCATGGTTTTTAGTCTGTCCCAAATCTAGAGGGCAGGTTTTCACCTGGGTGGCTGGAGCCGAGCAAGTTGTGGCCGCACGTGGTGAAAGAACGTCTGAGTGAAGCCTGGAGGTGGAGGAAGCAGCCGGGGCTGCTCGCCCGCTGCAGACTTGGTTCCTGGTCCGACAGGAAACCAGGCGCGCTCGGCAGTCCACGCCAGGCTTTCTAAATCAACATCGTGCGCCTTCTCTGCTGCCTGTATCTGAATATCTGCATTCCTGACTACCTGGAAAGCAGGCCACCCCTCTTTCATTCTCCGGGAATCAAGTCCTGGAGCAAAAGTCTCTGGGATCCCACCTACCTTCTCAGGGAGACTGGCCATGGTATTTTTAACTCCTTGTGATTATTTGGTTGAGGGACTCTTCCATGAATAAACTAAATACCTTTCTTATTCCACAAATATGAAAAGTCTCCTGAAAGCTGCCGGAGGATGTTGTGTGTTGTGCTCCTAGCAGTGACAAGTCCTGCCTTTTTCTGCCGATATGCGCGAGCCCGAGGTTGACTGCCAAACTGAAAATCCCCAGGCTGAGGCAAGTATACTAAAGCAGCGTTGTTCAGCTAGGAGCCCCAACCCACCCATGGGCTGTGAACTCAGTTTAGCAGGGAGCGAGAAGCACCTTTTTTAAAAAATGAAAGAGTGGAGTGGAAAGTGGTGGAGTTCCCTGCATTTACTAAAAGTCAGCAGTGTTTTGTGAAGCTCGCGTCTGAGTTCACAGACAAACTGCTTGTAGGCTCTGTCTTGTTATGGAAAACGTCTTTCTTACTGTGGGCTGCGGTCATCGTTTTGAAGGCCGCTGCGCCAAAGCCATGGCAGAAACGCTGAAAGGAGTGACTTGCTTAAGGAAATAAAGCCCTTCTGATTCCTGACTGTTGTCCAGAGTGCTGGCTAAGAAAAGGGAGGGGACCCGGAGACTCACAAAAACTGGACACAAGCCCAGGATGGGGTTTCAAGCCAGCAGCTTGCTGGCCAAATGGGAGGGTTGGCAAGTGGACAAACAAGCGTTTATTACTGCTGCTTATTAGCTGCATGAAGACCAAGGAATTTTTTAAGAAATCGAGCACGTAGGCTAGTAAGCACCAACTAGAGCCCCAGGTATGCCACTTCACTTTGAGAGTGACAGTTCACAAACTGCGCGGCTGGCGATCTGCATGAAGCTCCAAATGCTTAGCAAATGCAAAGCAAGGTGTAGGTACGCCTGAGATGAAACGTCAAAGATGCCCACTGCCTGGCCATTTTCACCCACAGAAAGGGCAATTTTATATGGCTCTGCCTTCAGAGAACTTGCTTTCCAATCTTCCTTCAGTTTGTAAAATAGGCAGTGTCTGTCTATCTATCAGTGAATGGTTTTTGGGGGGAGTAGGGCAAGGTAGTATGCATTAAAATACAAGTTTGCCTTTCAAAAATGAAGCAAAATGTAAACATTATTTAAACTGCACTTAAAGAGACAAAAATTCAGAGTTTGGGGGCTTTTCCCTGTCGTGATGAAAAATCTAAAATTTAAAATCTAACAACCCACAACTTCACCCAGAGATTCTCCTCCCCCACCCCTCAGCAAAGACCCTTGCTGTCTCTCATAATCAACTTCCTTATTTTCCAAGGCAATGCTTATTTTCTATCCCCTGATTTTTCACTGTCGCAGACAGCATTTATTCTTTTTGAGATTATTTCCTAGTAGAAAAGAAATAAACCAAGCTGTGTTTCCTTTTTATTTCCTCGGCCGCCCAGAAACGTGTCTGCAAGGCAATCAAGTTTTCCATAATGTCTGAGCTGAAAAAGAAATGAGCCAAGAAAAATCCCAAAAACACTGGCAGAAAGGAAAATATCTGGTGCTTAGTTGCGTTTCTTTTTCGATAGGAGGGAGGGGAAAGAAATCTTCTAGACAGTTTGCTAAGTCACTTTAATGAAATGTGATGCATTTATCATGTACAGATTTGTGAGTTGGACCATAAAGAAGGCTGAGTGCCCAAGAATTGATGCTTTTGAACTGTGGTGCTGAAGGAGACTCTTGAGAGTCGCTTGGACTGCAAGGAGATCCAACCAGTCCATCCTAAAGGAAATCAACTCTGAATATTCATTGGAAGGATTGTTGCTGAACCTCCAATACTTTGGCCACCTGATACAAAGAGCTGACTCACTAGAAACGACCCTGATGCTGGGAAAGATTGAAGGGAAAAGGATAAGGGAGCAAAAGAGGATGAGATGGTTGGATGGCATCACCGACCCGATGGACATGAGTTTGAGCAAGCTCCAGGAGAGAGTGGAGGACAGAGAGCCTGACGTGCTACAATCCACGGGGCTGCAAAGCGTTGGACGTGGCTTGGCAACAGAACAACAACAGCACCAACAGCAACACGTGTGTCTCTCTTCCTGGGCCGTGGGGCTCTCAGCGAGGGGTGCACCTGCGCCGGGCCCTTCTGCAATGTCAGAATCGACAAAAAAGGCACCTGTTGACAACATGTTCTTTCAGGTCAGATTACATCCTAGGCATGTTCCCTGTGAACCTCAACAGCCATATTCAAAAACATTTTGAAACAAAAGTTCTTTCTTAGCTGCTGCTGCTGCTAAGTCACTTCAGTCGTGTTTGACTCTTTGCGACCCCACAGATGGCAGCCCACCAGGCTCCCCCGTCCCTGGGATTCTCCAGGCAAGAACACTGGAGTGGGTTACCATTTCCTTCTCCATCTTTCTTAGATATTCAGAGTATTTTTGTCATTGAAGGTGCTATTTTCCTGACAACTCAATCCAGTGCCTCCTCCAGGAGACGTGGGGCACCATTAAGTGTTCATGCGTTTACATGTGTGCTCAGGCGTGTCCGGCTCTTTGCAGCCCCATGGACTGCAGCCCACCAGGCTCCTCTGTCCATGGGATTCTCCAGGCAAGAGCACTGGAGTGGGCTGCCATTGCCTTCTCCAGGGGCTCTTCCTGAGAGAGAACCCATGTCTCTTGCGCTGGCAGGTTGATTCTGTACTCTTTACCACTGTGCCATATTCAGTGGTTAAAATACCCTAATGACCAGAAATGGAAACAAACATTCTTTCTGCCAAGAGGAGCCTGGTTTTTCCAGCATTTGTTGCTCCTGGGCTGGTGTTCAAACCAGATCCTGCAGCAGAATCGCACAGCGATGATGACTAACCTCGGAAACTTCACGTGGGGATCCCCAAGCCATCAGCTGGGTCCAGAAGCTAAGATTTTCTATGTTCCCAGGCATGAAAGAAAGGACCCTAAAATGGTCCTTGAAATGTCTCTGGCTAGCCTACTGTAAGGAAGCGCTGCAGGGACTCGGGATATCACCTAATAGAGCTTAGCCAGACTGTTCGCTCACTTGGCATTAGCTGAACAAAAGATGTCGGATGATCACACCTGTGTCTTCTTTACACATCACCACCCTCAGCGTCCTTCTGGGGACCTCTCTTAACTTGTAGGGAGTTCCACAAGATTGCTTTCCTCCCGAGACAGAAGGTGAGAAGCCAAACTACATGAGCCCAGAGTTCAAGGAAACTCTTCAACAGAATCGCCGCCATATAGCCATTCAAAGACTTGAGAGGAAAGCTGTTTTAAACCCTGGGCTCTGTCGCTTCCTTTTATTAGCAAATGACACAGGGCTCCACTTGGACCTGCCTCAGAAGTGAGGTGCACACTTGCCCTCAAAGCTCATCGGTCCCCTGTGAACACCTGGGGTGTTCCCTCATTCACCATCAGTAAGAGTGCACATCAGCCAGCATGTAGCCACGGCTGTCGAAATTCCCAGGACACAGGGCCTCTGGCCCCACAACCCACCTCTTGGCATCTATCCCACAGGCACATATTATTCATATATGTATTCACATATACATGGCATACACATCTGCTACAGCTTGTGTGATATGGCAACAGTCTGGAAACAAATGATCATGAACGGAAGACCTGAAGAGTAAGTGTCTGCACATTAATCATTCTACTAAAATGTGATTCAAAAGAGAGCAACGTAGCATGAAATAAAGGTGTTTGGAGGGGTATGGAAAGATGTTGAAGGTTTGTTATTTAAGGGAAAAGTCAGTCACAGCATGATATATAGAGTATGATCCATTTGTGTGAAAGATGCATATATTTATGATCTATCTACTATGTACCTGTCTGTCCCAATATGTCTGTCTATATCTACTTATCTAGGATTTATCCATCCATCTCTGTGTCTATCTATGCCTGTTTCATGTAATATTTACCTACATCTATATCTATAATTGTGCAATGCAAATAGTATGCATGCAAAATTCCTAAAATTATATAAGAAAATGTTACCAGTAGGTCTGGGAGATAGGGAGGAATATTTTATGTCTTATTTTCTATCCTCTTCTGAGCTTCTCAACGTTATTATTGTTTGCACTATAAGTATACATTACTTTTATTAGAATACTTTTGAGTTCCATTGTCATAGCAACCTAGACAGCATATTAAAAAGCAGA
>SJYW01034648.1:0-16024 GCA_006410735.1 Raphicerus campestris | reverse complement strand
TGCTGCCTTAAGTTTCATTTTGTTGAGGGCTTTAAGAAAAACAACCTCACCATGAGATGTTTTTCAGTATTGAGCTGTAATTCACATGCACACCTACCAACTTTGTCAATTTTAAAGACCTGAAATGAATGGAGTGGTAAAAAGCAATTTTGTGCCATTTTTGAGGCAAGATATAAAATCCCCCTTATCAAAAATAGACAAAGAAGAGATTAAAAGATATAGCGTGCCACGAACTTGGTCACTATCATGTCAAAAAGTTGCACGGCAGAATAGTGTTTTTCTTTAACAACTTTATGTTTATTGAAAAATATGCTCCTATTTTAAAAAATAGTAATCTGCAAATTGGTTAGTGAATCAAGGCATTACATTTGTAGTCAAACATTACCTCACCTACCTAACTGGACCACGAGTATGGTGCACAAGTGTCTCATTGTTAGCACTATATTATGTACATTGATGTATGGTCCCCTTAGTACTCGAGTTCTCGTGGACAAGATGTTAACCATAATTTCAAATGACTCCCTACATAGCCTCTTGAAAGAAAATTTGTATCTACTTTTCTCAATTTGAAAAATTGAATCTCTGGTAATTTTAATGTTTAAATATAGTTTTATACCGCTTTGTATAAATTAATGGTAAGGTAAATTTTCTAAGGCCACAATGAATAAGAAATGTAGGCCCTCTGTGCTTCCATACTTTAAATATCTATGTTTGGAGATTTCCTGTTTTTTTATGTACATGTGTCTCTCCTGTACTTAATCACTCAGTCGTGTCCGACTCTTTGCGACCCTGTGGACTGTAGCCCACCAGGCTCCTCTGTCCATGGGGATTCTCCAGGCAAAAATACTGGAGTGGGTTGCCATGCCCTCCTCCAGGGGCTCTTCCAACCCAGGTCTATCATATTGCAGACAGATTCTTTCTTTACCATCTGAGCCACCAGCGAAGCCCAAAAATACTGGAGGAGGAAGCCTATCCTTCTCCAGGGAATCTTCCTGGCCAAGAAATCAAACAGGGTCTCCTGCATTGCAGGTGGATTCCCAGCTGAGCTACCTGGGAAGCCCACATAAACATACATATACATATACATATACATACATATACATATATATATACACACACACTCAGCTTTAATTCCTTGGGAAGAGCTGGATTCTTGCAAGAGCTGAGTGTAGGACAAAAGGTTATCTCATTTTTTCCCCTGTTGTTAACCAAGCTATTCATATTCCCATAAACTGTGAATCAAAAGCCAAAACAAGGTTTCCTATCAAAACCCAGTGTGTTTTTGTACATGGCTGCCAGATACCTGTCAAATCTATGACTTCCTAAACCACTCTCCCTGCCTCACTGTCATTTAAAAGGAAAGAATGAGTATATGTGGTGCTTCCTTGAATATATCTGAAACTACATTGTTGCTTGAGGGAGAGGGTTTTTTAATATGTTGACATTTCTATCTGTTTTTGCCATTTTATATTTGTAACTTGTCGCTTCTTGTTTTTATTGTCTCACTAATCTTTCCCCTTAGCAAATCCTTTATTTTTTATTAGAAATAGCCACCTTTTTTAGAGAAGTACTTTTTATGTCCCTGTGGAACCAAATCGGCTTCAGCTGTCCTTTCAGCGCATTAGCTCTCTGGGGATGAATTTGGAGGTATATAAGTGATTCTTAAGGTAAAGACGGTGCTTTAAAGAAATCTCTTGAAGACATCTTATTTGGAAACAATCATGTTTAAATATCCATAGTTTGTTAAAGTATTTCCAGCCATTTTATTTTGGTGCACATAAAAAATAGATTTTTATTTCTCTGTCACAAATCTGTTCTTTTATAATATTCCAAAACAAATCCTTATAAAATAATGTGCAACTGTTCTTCTATGCTCCTGAACATTTGAAGATAGCTGTGGTTTCTTCTGAAGTAAGAAAGGCATTGATTTTTATTAGTAGTGCCTAGATCATACCATATAATGTTTTGTCGGCATTTTAAGTATCTTAATATTGTGATGGAAGTCCTTCCAATGTTTAGGTAAACTGTCTTCCTTAGAATCATGTCTTTGCAAACTTTTGTAGTAAATTCACTTTTAGATTCTTATCAGGAAATGCTTTAATTCCCACAAACTTTCTAGAAAATATTTTGTATAAACGTGTATAGCAAACACATATCTTAGGCGCTGATAGTGAGTTTTATACTGAATTCTATTAAATAATCAATCATCTATTTCTTTAATGTAACCATTCTAGTATGTTCCATATGCTATGAGGATGAGAATGTGCCTGATGCTCTTTGGCTCCAAAAATCTTTTTGGACACAAAGTAAAAAGAACTGGGATGGTACTTTCTGTGGATTAAACATCTCTTAGCCAACTTTTCCTGGTTCTATCAATGCTTAATATTTTCAACCTCACTGTCGTGTAGGTGAGAGTTCCCCCTTCACCTAGAGAATAAATAATACTACATCTCAGGTGCCGAAGACAATTTGCAACCTGTGTATAAAGGTTTTAATCCTGAATTACTTTTGTTTCTCATTCGAAGTTTTCTCATAGCTCACACAGAGTTGGCAAATAAATTTTATAAGTGAATAAACGTACCAATTCAAGATTGAATAAATAAAACTTGTACTTCTTCAAGCCAGGTAACATCACTCCAGAGAAATGAGTCTACTTGATTGTTTTTTAAAAATCTTGCTTTTCCATCTCTGTCTCTCTGATCTTGCCTTCTGCCTGAACTCCAGACTCCATCTCCACATGTTAAAATGCTACTTATTTTCCAGTTACATTTCAGATCCCACTTCATCAAGAGCCTTTCCTCATCCATTTTATGAAAAGCAATCTCCCTACTTTCTGAATTCTGTAGAATTCAGTATCTCTCCTAAGAGGTAATATTATGCTTATTTATAGCAAAGCGAGCTCATAATTATTATTAGTTTTCACACATGGTGTTTTGTTCATATTTTTTTAAACTCCAGTAACCTTTAAAAATTACTGTAAAAACAAAGATTTAAAGATTGAGACACAGAGCACTTGTGCCTAATAGAATTTGGGTTCTAACCAAGATAGGGAGCCTGATTCCAGAGTCTGTGCTATCAACATTATGCTGAATGCTTAAGAGTAAGCGTAAAGTGGCATGATCTCTTCTAAGTATGAAATAATTCCTCAATATTTATTTAATGTTTAAGAAGTCTTTTTAAATAATTTTGAACTACATGTATGGCTTGAATTTGAATGACTTATGTGCTCCTCAAGTTATGACCATCAATATTTGAAACCAAATCACTGTCTCTTGATTTTCCCAGCATTTATCATGTTCTCCAAGCCCAAAATATATCTAATTTTATGATGCCATTAGACTAATCTTGCTTCCTGTTTCTGGATAACTATAATTTTCTTCATGACTTTTAATCTTTCTGATATGCAGAAATCTTCTATCTGCAACTAAATTTAGATAAGTACATTCACAAGAGGCTAATTTATGGAATGAATTAATTATAAACAAGTTGAAATGATGACAAATAATCAATCTAATTATATTACAACAGTATTCTAAAAGATTATATTGCACATTTGAACATTTTATCTTACTACTTATTCTCAAAAGTCATTTCAAGAAGTTAATACATATAAGTAGACAAACACATAAATGGGCTTCATGCACTGGCAGAATTCATTTCCTCTTCTCTATATCCACAGCTCACATTTCAATCACAGCATTTACCAAACTTTATTATTCTATTTTATTTTCATGTGTGTCTATCTCCAGACAGTAGATTTCTTAAGGAAAAAGGAAATATCTTTTAAATCTAGACCAGTTACCATTTTATATCTAGATATATTGTCATAGGATGCAGTTTTCTGATTACCTAATCTAAAGAAAAACTTCTGCCCTATAGTATTTTTTATCCACATTTCCATGTTATATTTTCTGAGTAGCTTAAAATTAACTTTTTCACTTGTTTGTTTATCTCTGAAAATTTTATGTCTCTGATACCTCCTGCTCCCTTATCTGTTTTTCAAGGAGAGCAGAGAAGTTCCTTGTTTATCACTGAATTTCTTAGATAAGGAAGCATAACTGGCTTTCAGTAGGTACTCAATAAATACTTATTTAATAAACAACTACTAGGTCCTCAGTAAACTTGGGAATTAATTTTATTATTATGGAATTAATGAGTAATGATTATAAAACTATAGCCTGGTTTTAGTCAAAAAATCTTGTTCTACTTTTGCTACCCCATGTACGGTAGCCCGCCAGGCTCTTCTGTCTATGGGATTCTCCAGGCAAGAAGACTGGAGTAGGTTACCATTTCCTTCTCTAGGGAATCTTCCTGACCCAGGAATTGAACCTGGGTATCCTGCATTGCAGGCAGATTCTTTTACCGACTGAGCTACTAGGGAAGCCCAAAACTATAAGCCAAAAATTACAGCACTTGATTATAATAATGAGTACATTAAAAATCACATTCTTTAGGATAAAAAATTATCTGATCTACATCAGATACTTCATTTGGAAACAAACACACAGAAAGTTTCTCAAAAATACTTGTTGAAAGTTGAATTGGATCCATAAGTAAAATCTAATTGTCTTGGAGATTTATTAATGTGATCACTTTGGTGGTGATGCTGGTGGTTTGGTAGCTCAGTTGTGTCCAATTCTTTGAGAGCCCATGCAGCCAGTCTCCTCTGGGATTCCCTCTCCTTGGGATTTCCTAGGCAGAAATACTGGAGTGAGTTGCCATGCCTTCCTCTAGAGGATCTTTCCAAACCCAGGGAACACACTCACATCTCCTGCTTGGCAGGTAGATTTTTTACCACTGGGCTACCTGTTAAGCCCTGCAGTAAATTTATGTTCTCATAAATTAGAACTACAATAGAATATTTTCTGAACATAAATAATTTGGTGTTTTATTTCAATTAAATAAATGAAATTATTAAATGTTGTGGCTATTATATCACTTGTCTCCTCATTTGAATGACATCTTCTGTAATAGTGGAGTTTTTATTTTGGGGGGTTGTTTTCTTCTTTAAATTTTGGATCATAGACCACTTGGAGAACCTGATGAAAAGGATGACATTTCTCTTCAGAAAAATAAAAATGTAATGCTATACAGATGATTTTATATATAATTATAGGTAGTCTCTGAGGTAAGACATGGCTGGGCTTACCCAGTTTATTTGCGTGATTCTAATAGAGAAGCAAGAAATGAAGCAGATATGCTCCTATAACGCAGCAGGTACTAGTTACTATTGTATTGGGTTGGCCAAAAATTTCGTTTGGATTTTTCCGTACTGTCTTACAACCTGAATGAACATTTTGGCCAAACCAATAATAAGATATACTCTAGAATGCCAGTTATGCCCCAGGAAAAAAGACAACGGTCCCAAGTGTCTGGGCTTCTTTTATCAGATTGACTTCTCACTCTCCACTGAGACTGTCAAAACCTCCAAACTTGATGTGTGCCATGGTAAGGGACAGGGGAAGGGTAGGAAGGTACTGGATAGCCTTGGTCATGAGTACAGAATGTATACTGCCTCTTCCCTGGCTGAGCGGTACAACCAAGTAGAAGGAAGCTCAGCTGGATCCAAGGATTCCTTAGTTAGTCCTGAGCCTGGATCAACACTTTATGCCTGGACTATATCATTCGGCATATTTCTAAGGATTTGTCATGACAGTGAGATTTCACATGAGCATTAGTGGAGATGGTGATTAAGAGTGGAAGCTCTGGTACTGGAATTGCCTATAAGAATTCTTAACATCTGATGGCCTGTGAGTGTTTAAGAAATGAAAATGGGAGTTTGAACTGTGGCTCAGATTTTGGCTGTGGCTATCTCCTCCTTTCCTACGCTGGGTGCTGAATGGTTCTTTATTAAAGCCACTAGGATAGATGGGGAATGGGCTTCTAAGGGTAAAGAATATTCTGAAGTTAATGAGATTTTGGTTAAAAAGGATTGTTAGGAATACTCCTGATAATTTCTTAGGTCATCCCCAGCCTTCCTTAGACTCTGCTTGCAGAATACAAACTCTTCTTGCAAAATACAGACTCTTTTTGCATTATGACTACTAGTAAGTAAATGCCGACTACACAGAAGAAAGTTCTAGGAGAATGGGAGATATATGGGGAAACAGTATTCTAAGCCTAGTAACGACAGGTGCTGCTGATGGACAATTTTATAGGAAAATAATGAATTTTTTTATCAATTCCTGGATATTTCAATGGGACTGAAACAGTGATGTATTGCCAAGAAAAGAAATCTCTTATGTGTGAGTTGCTGGATTACTCATTAACCATCTGTTCTTGGCATTTGCATGCTAAGTCTCTTCAGTCATGTCTGACTCTTTGCACCGTATGGACTGTAGCCCGCCAGACTCCTCTGTCCATAGGATTATCAAGGCAAGAACACCATAATGAATTGCCATGCCCTCCTCCATGGGATCTTCCCCACCCAGGGATTGTACCCACATCTCTTATGTTTCTTGCATTGGCAGGTGGGTTCTTTAACACCAGAACCCCTGAATCCAAGCTCCTATTGCTATTGATTAAGAAACCCACTTAATCATCATTGATGTTAAGACCACACCTGTAAGACAAGAGCTTCACCTCTTTACTTTTAGACAGAGGAGATAATTGAGTGTTTGATGAATTTTTAAAGGAACAATTGCACAAAGATTTTCTTTCTTTTTTTTATTTTTTTAGTTAGAAACTTTATCTCAGTTAACAGTTGGCAAAAACCAACATGGAAGAGCATCCAAATTTCACTGGGACTTAGTGGCAGCCACTATAATGACTGGAAAGGAGATGAAAATTTTTTTGGATATCATTATCCTAACTGTCCCTAATTCTAGTTGTTTTATTACAGTAATTGCTACTCTGGACTCCCTGAGACTGTACCATGCTGCCCTATCTAAGGGAGAGGTAGAGTCAAGAGAAATGGCAACCTCAAAGTCCCTTTTTCTGTAAGATAATTCATGCACAACTCTTGCTTTCTGTGTTTACTAAGTAAAGCATAGTACAAGGGAAGGATGTGGATAAATTAAACTAACCAGAGAAAGCAATGGTATAAGTAGGGAAGGTACTTTTTAGGTGTTGTGATAGCTCAATTGGCCATTCTCCCCAGTTCCTGAATAAAAGTGAAAGCTGTGATACCCCAGACTGCTCTTTGTGGTATTGATCTGAGACCTTGCAGAGTTCCATAAAGATGGGCAGAAGTGATTGCAAAGATCAAGGGGGAAATGAATAACAGAGAGAGTCAGGACATCAGTTACATTCTTGGTCAAACTTATTACAAGATGTGTTATCAAAACCCATAGGCTATCACTCATATGGTGACATATCATCAG
Source organism: Raphicerus campestris (assembly GCA_006410735.1). NCBI lineage: Eukaryota > Metazoa > Chordata > Mammalia > Artiodactyla > Bovidae > Raphicerus > Raphicerus campestris. Next base: position 8,702 of record SJYW01034648.1, on the reverse strand, counting down.
CACAGGGCTCCACTGATCACACTGACTCCCAGCTGGTTTTCATCACCATCCTGAGATGAATGGCAGTCTTTAAACACACTGATGGAATTGGCCCCCAGCAAGTCAATATTGACAGCAAATACCTAAGAAATTGCCTGGAAAGTTTACACCAAACAATCACAACTACATTAATTGAAGACTGTGAGGTGAACTTATTCATATGCCCCTTATTAGTCAAAATTATGTTCAGTGGTATGTAACAGAAACATCCAAATCACTGGTGAATCACCTGGAAATTAAATAAGATAAAGGTTTGCTTATTTCATATAAAATCCATAGTGTGTGTGTATAAGTATGTGTGTGTTATCCTTGAATGGCATGTCTATGTGTGTGCTAAGTTGCTTCAGTCATGCCCAACTCTTTGTGACCCTATGGACTGAAACTTGCCAGGCTCTTCTGTCCATGGGATTCTCCAAGCAAGAATACTGGAGTGGGTTGTCATATCCCCCTCCAGGAGATCTTCCTGACCCAGGGATCAAATCCAGGCCTCTGTATTGCAGGTGGATTCTTTCCTTGGCCACTGCTGAGTTTTCCAAATTTGCTGACATAATGAGTGCAGCACTTTAACAGCATCATTTTTTAGGATTTTAAATAGCTCATCTGGAATTCCATCACCTCCATTAACTTTGTTTGTAGTAATTGCTTCCTAAGAATGGTCATCTGAACCAAATTCTCCCATTCCTGTCCATTTTGGCTCACTGATTCCTAAGAGGTTGATGTTGACTCTTGCCATCTCCTGCTTGACCATGTCCAATTTACCTTGATTCATGAACCTAACACTCCAGGTTCCTATGAAATACTGTTGTTTAGAGCATCAGACTTTACTTTCACCACCAGACACATTCACAAGTGTCATTCCTTCTTTGGTCCAGCTGCTTCGTTCTTTCTGGAGCTATTAGTAATTATCCTCAGCTGTCTCTCAGTAGCATATTGGACACTTTTTGACCAGGGGGCTCATCTTCTGGCATCATATCCTTTGCCTTTTCATATTATCCATGGGCTTCTCCAGGCAAGAATACTGGAGTGGGTTGCCATTTCCTTCTCTAATGAATCATATTTTGTCAGAATTCCTCACTATGACCTGTCTATCTTGGGCAGCCCTGCAGAGCATGGCTTAGAGCTTCACTGAGTTACACAAGCCCCTTCAAGACAAGACTGTGATCAATGAAGCAGGGAGCCATTTTCCACCTTTGAAAATTTATTTGTCAATATTTACATTTTAAGATTATTCATTAAACCTGTAAGAAAACTCATTAGCAGCTCTAATTTTGCCAGCTTTTAAATCTAAATTTAAAATTTCTTCTATATCATTTCATCAGTCTTGGGATTCATTTAAAAAACATGATATCTTTAAAATACTGCTTTTGGTTATAGCTATAATTATATTAACTATGTATAAGTATATCATAATTCGTATTTTGTGTTTGGGTATAGCCGATTAACAATGTCGTGATATTTTCAGGTGAACAATGAAGGGACTCAGGTGTATATATACAAGTAACCATTCTTAACCAGCTCCTAAGACTATTGTCCATTCTCTATTTTTTTCTTTTCCTCTTGTTTTTAATGACATAACACTTTATTCACTGTACTTGCTGCTTGATGTCTTCTTTTTTCTATCAGCTCAATATTCATAAGGCTATTTTCTTCTTTAGCAAGTAGATTTGGCAGCCCACTCCAGTATTCTTGACTGAAAATTCCCAAGACAGGAGCCTAGCAGGCCGCAGTCCTTGGCATAGCAGAGTCAGACTCAATTGTGACTGGCACGCATGCAAAACTATTGATATGAGAGCTGCTAATATTGCCATGTTTTAGAAAATGTGTCGTATATCCTGGTTATTTCAAAATAGCATCAATTGGCTCTGTTTTCAAAGGTATGCAGTGTGACTGTTAAAGTTCAAGTAAATAAGCTAAGTCAAGGTCAAAGTTACTTTTCGTAAAAACTGCTTAAGCCTTATTAAGTTTATTTTAGGCTAGCATGAAGAAAGGCATTATATGGGTCAGATGGATTATACCTTTGCCTGCTAGGCATCTAAAGATAATTTACATAAAATTTACATTAAATTTTACTATTTCTGTAGTTTGGTAGGCCAGTCTTTCATTTTTATACAACAGTCTCTTAACACCTTGTATTTGCATATATTATAAAAATGTTTTAAAATGTTTTCACCTATATTAATCCACAGCTGCACTGTGAACATAGTAATTATGCTCTGTTTTTATGGATCACAACATTGAGCTTCAAGAAGGTAAGTTTGTGATAGAGATAACCCTGACTTGATGAATTAAAATCTCTTTATAAAATACCTCTATTTTTGTATACAAAAGAATGCTCACATGTTGAATACTATGGGCATTTATCATGATTAGGAAACAAACTATATTTATGAATCAGGGGTCCAACCAATATACAAAGAAAAGTTAGCCTTGAAAGAGAAAATATTGAATTTCAAGTTTCCAAGTTAACTACAGATATAGAGTCACAGAAGTAGAAACCAATCTTATGGTTACCAGGGAGGGAATGGGGAGGGGATGGATAAATGGGGAGATTGGAAATGTCTTACACACTATATTATATATTATGTGTAAAATATATATTATATATAAAATAGATAACCAATAAAGACTTACCAAATAGCACAGAGAACTCTTCTTCATACTCTGTCATGACCTATATGGGAAAAGAATCTAAAAGGGAGTAGATGTATGTATGTATATATATGACTAATTCATAACTAACAGAAGCAGATCTTCACAACCCAGATAATCATGATGGTGTGATCACTCACCTAGAACCAGACTTCCTGGAATGGGAAGTTAAGTGAGCCTTAGAAAGCATCATTNGTTGTTTTCTTCTTTAAATTTTGGATCATAGACCACTTGGAGAACCTGATGAAAAGGATGACATTTCTCTTCAGAAAAATAAAAATGTAATGCTATACAGATGATTTTATATATAATTATAGGTAGTCTCTGAGGTAAGACATGGCTGGGCTTACCCAGTTTATTTGCGTGATTCTAATAGAGAAGCAAGAAATGAAGCAGATATGCTCCTATAACGCAGCAGGTACTAGTTACTATTGTATTGGGTTGGCCAAAAATTTCGTTTGGATTTTTCCGTACTGTCTTACAACCTGAATGAACATTTTGGCCAAACCAATAATAAGATATACTCTAGAATGCCAGTTATGCCCCAGGAAAAAAGACAACGGTCCCAAGTGTCTGGGCTTCTTTTATCAGATTGACTTCTCACTCTCCACTGAGACTGTCAAAACCTCCAAACTTGATGTGTGCCATGGTAAGGGACAGGGGAAGGGTAGGAAGGTACTGGATAGCCTTGGTCATGAGTACAGAATGTATACTGCCTCTTCCCTGGCTGAGCGGTACAACCAAGTAGAAGGAAGCTCAGCTGGATCCAAGGATTCCTTAGTTAGTCCTGAGCCTGGATCAACACTTTATGCCTGGACTATATCATTCGGCATATTTCTAAGGATTTGTCATGACAGTGAGATTTCACATGAGCATTAGTGGAGATGGTGATTAAGAGTGGAAGCTCTGGTACTGGAATTGCCTATAAGAATTCTTAACATCTGATGGCCTGTGAGTGTTTAAGAAATGAAAATGGGAGTTTGAACTGTGGCTCAGATTTTGGCTGTGGCTATCTCCTCCTTTCCTACGCTGGGTGCTGAATGGTTCTTTATTAAAGCCACTAGGATAGATGGGGAATGGGCTTCTAAGGGTAAAGAATATTCTGAAGTTAATGAGATTTTGGTTAAAAAGGATTGTTAGGAATACTCCTGATAATTTCTTAGGTCATCCCCAGCCTTCCTTAGACTCTGCTTGCAGAATACAAACTCTTCTTGCAAAATACAGACTCTTTTTGCATTATGACTACTAGTAAGTAAATGCCGACTACACAGAAGAAAGTTCTAGGAGAATGGGAGATATATGGGGAAACAGTATTCTAAGCCTAGTAACGACAGGTGCTGCTGATGGACAATTTTATAGGAAAATAATGAATTTTTTTATCAATTCCTGGATATTTCAATGGGACTGAAACAGTGATGTATTGCCAAGAAAAGAAATCTCTTATGTGTGAGTTGCTGGATTACTCATTAACCATCTGTTCTTGGCATTTGCATGCTAAGTCTCTTCAGTCATGTCTGACTCTTTGCACCGTATGGACTGTAGCCCGCCAGACTCCTCTGTCCATAGGATTATCAAGGCAAGAACACCATAATGAATTGCCATGCCCTCCTCCATGGGATCTTCCCCACCCAGGGATTGTACCCACATCTCTTATGTTTCTTGCATTGGCAGGTGGGTTCTTTAACACCAGAACCCCTGAATCCAAGCTCCTATTGCTATTGATTAAGAAACCCACTTAATCATCATTGATGTTAAGACCACACCTGTAAGACAAGAGCTTCACCTCTTTACTTTTAGACAGAGGAGATAATTGAGTGTTTGATGAATTTTTAAAGGAACAATTGCACAAAGATTTTCTTTCTTTTTTTTATTTTTTTAGTTAGAAACTTTATCTCAGTTAACAGTTGGCAAAAACCAACATGGAAGAGCATCCAAATTTCACTGGGACTTAGTGGCAGCCACTATAATGACTGGAAAGGAGATGAAAATTTTTTTGGATATCATTATCCTAACTGTCCCTAATTCTAGTTGTTTTATTACAGTAATTGCTACTCTGGACTCCCTGAGACTGTACCATGCTGCCCTATCTAAGGGAGAGGTAGAGTCAAGAGAAATGGCAACCTCAAAGTCCCTTTTTCTGTAAGATAATTCATGCACAACTCTTGCTTTCTGTGTTTACTAAGTAAAGCATAGTACAAGGGAAGGATGTGGATAAATTAAACTAACCAGAGAAAGCAATGGTATAAGTAGGGAAGGTACTTTTTAGGTGTTGTGATAGCTCAATTGGCCATTCTCCCCAGTTCCTGAATAAAAGTGAAAGCTGTGATACCCCAGACTGCTCTTTGTGGTATTGATCTGAGACCTTGCAGAGTTCCATAAAGATGGGCAGAAGTGATTGCAAAGATCAAGGGGGAAATGAATAACAGAGAGAGTCAGGACATCAGTTACATTCTTGGTCAAACTTATTACAAGATGTGTTATCAAAACCCATAGGCTATCACTCATATGGTGACATATCATCAGCACAGGGCTCCACTGATCACACTGACTCCCAGCTGGTTTTCATCACCATCCTGAGATGAATGGCAGTCTTTAAACACACTGATGGAATTGGCCCCCAGCAAGTCAATATTGACAGCAAATACCTAAGAAATTGCCTGGAAAGTTTACACCAAACAATCACAACTACATTAATTGAAGACTGTGAGGTGAACTTATTCATATGCCCCTTATTAGTCAAAATTATGTTCAGTGGTATGTAACAGAAACATCCAAATCACTGGTGAATCACCTGGAAATTAAATAAGATAAAGGTTTGCTTATTTCATATAAAATCCATAGTGTGTGTGTATAAGTATGTGTGTGTTATCCTTGAATGGCATGTCTATGTGTGTGCTAAGTTGCTTCAGTCATGCCCAACTCTTTGTGACCCTATGGACTGAAACTTGCCAGGCTCTTCTGTCCATGGGATTCTCCAGGCAAGAATACTGGAGTGGGTTGTCATATCCCCCTCCAGGAGATCTTCCTGACCCAGGGATCAAATCCAGGCCTCTGTATTGCAGGTGGATTCTTTCCTTGGCCACTGCTGAGTTTTCCAAATTTGCTGACATAATGAGTGCAGCACTTTAACAGCATCATTTTTTAGGATTTTAAATAGCTCATCTGGAATTCCATCACCTCCATTAGCTTTGTTTGTAGTAATTGCTTCCTAAGAATGGTCATCTGAACCAAATTCTCCCATTCCTGTCCATTTTGGCTCACTGATTCCTAAGAGGTTGATGTTGACTCTTGCCATCTCCTGCTTGACCATGTCCAATTTACCTTGATTCATGAACCTAACACTCCAGGTTCCTATGAAATACTGTTGTTTAGAGCATCAGACTTTACTTTCACCACCAGACACATTCACAAGTGTCATTCCTTCTTTGGTCCAGCTGCTTCGTTCTTTCTGGAGCTATTAGTAATTATCCTCAGCTGTCTCTCAGTAGCATATTGGACACTTTTTGACCAGGGGGCTCATCTTCTGGCATCATATCCTTTGCCTTTTCATATTATCCATGGGCTTCTCCAGGCAAGAATACTGGAGTGGGTTGCCATTTCCTTCTCTAATGAATCATATTTTGTCAGAATTCCTCACTATGACCTGTCTATCTTGGGCAGCCCTGCAGAGCATGGCTTAGAGCTTCACTGAGTTACACAAGCCCCTTCAAGACAAGACTGTGATCAATGAAGCAGGGAGCCATTTTCCACCTTTGAAAATTTATTTGTCAATATTTACATTTTAAGATTATTCATTAAACCTGTAAGAAAACTCATTAGCAGCTCTAATTTTGCCAGCTTTTAAATCTAAATTTAAAATTTCTTCTATATCATTTCATCAGTCTTGGGATTCATTTAAAAAACATGATATCTTTAAAATACTGCTTTTGGTTATAGCTATAATTATATTAACTATGTATAAGTATATCATAATTCTTATTTTGTGTTTGGGTATAGCCGATTAACAATGTCGTGATATTTTCAGGTGAACAATGAAGGGACTCAGGCGTATATATACAAGTAACCATTCTTAACCAGCTCCTAAGACTATTGTCCATTCGCTATTTTTTTCTTTTCCTCTTGTTTTTAATGAGATAACACTTTATTCACTGTACTTGCTGCTTGATGTCTTCTTTTTTCTATCAGCTCAATATTCATAAGGCTATTTTCTTCTTTAGCAAGTAGATTTGGCAGCCCACTCCAGTATTCTTGACTGAAAATTCCCAAGACAGGAGCCTAGCAGGCCGCAGTCCTTGGCATAGCAGAGTCAGACTCAATTGTGACTGGCACGCATGCAAAACTATTGATATGAGAGCTGCTAATATTGCCATGTTTTAGAAAATGTGTCGTATATCCTGGTTATTTCAAAATAGCATCAATTGGCTCTGTTTTCAAAGGTATGCAGTGTGACTGTTAAAGTTCAAGTAAATAAGCTAAGGCAAGGTCAAAGTTACTTTTCGTAAAAACTGCTTAAGCCTTATTAAGTTTATTTTAGGCTAGCATGAAGAAAGGCATTATATGGGTCAGATGGATTATACCTTTGCCTGCTAGGCATCTAAAGATAATTTACATAAAATTTACATTAAATTTTACTATTTCTGTAGTTTGGTAGGCCAGTCTTTCATTTTTATACAACAGTCTCTTAACACCTTGTATTTGCATATATTATAAAAATGTTTTAAAATGTTTTCACCTATATTAATCCACAGCTGCACTGTGAACATAGTAATTATGCTCTGTTTTTATGGATCACAACATTGAGCTTCAAGAAGGTAAGTTTGTGATAGAGATAACCCTGACTTGATGAATTAAAATCTCTTTATAAAATACCTCTATTTTTGTATACAAAAGAATGCTCACATGTTGAATACTATGGGCATTTATCATGATTAGGAAACAAACTATATTTATGAATCAGGGGTCCAACCAATATACAAAGAAAAGTTAGCCTTTAAAGAGAAAATATTGAATTTCAAGTTTCCAAGTTAACTACAGATATAGAGTCACAGAAGTAGAAACCAATCTTATGGTTACCAGGGAGGGAATGGGGAGGGGATGGATAAATGGGGAGATTGGAAATGTCTTACACACTATATTATATATTATGTGTAAAATATATATTATATATAAAATAGATAACCAATAAAGACTTACCAAATAGCACAGAGAACTCTTCTTCATACTCTGTCATGACCTATATGGGAAAAGAATCTAAAAGGGAGTAGATGTATGTATGTATATATATGACTAATTCATAACTAACAGAAGCAGATCTTCACAACCCAGATAATCATGATGGTGTGATCACTCACCTAGAACCAGACTTCCTGGAATGGGAAGTTAAGTGAGCCTTAGAAAGCATCATTATAAACAAAGCTAGTGGAGGTGATGGAATTCCAGCAGAGCTATTTCAAATCCTGAAAGATGATGCTATGACAGTGCTGCACTCAATATGTCAGCAAATTTGGAAAACTCAGCAGTGGCCACAGGACTGGAAAAGGTCAGTTTTCATTCCAATCCCAAAGAAAGGCAATGCCAAAGAATGTTCAAACTACCACATAATTGCACTCATCTCACAGGCTAGTAAAGCAATGCTCAAAATTCTCCAAGGCAGGCTTCAGCAATATGTGAACCGTGAACTCCCTGATGTTCAAGCTGGTTTTAGAAAAGGCAGAGGAACCAGAGATCAAATTACCAACATTGGCTGGATCATGGAAAAAGCAAGAGAGTTCTAGAAAAACATCTATTTCTGCTTTATTGACTATGCTAAAGGCTTTGGCTGTGTGGATCACAGTAAACTGGAAAATTCTGAAAGTGATGGGAATACCAGAGCACCTGACCTGCCTCTCGAGCAATCTGTATGCAGGTCAGGAAGCAACAGTTAGAACTGGACATCGAACAACAGACTGGTTCCAAACAGGAAAAGGAGTACGTCAAGGCTGTATATTGTCACCCTGCTTATTTAACTTATATAC
>SJYW01034647.1:533711-574239 GCA_006410735.1 Raphicerus campestris | reverse complement strand
ACAGAGGAGCTTGATAGGCTACATTCCAAGGGTAGCAAAGAGTTGGACACAACTGATCACAGCATGGCATATATATATATATAGAATGTATATATATAAACACACACACATATATAAATATAAATGGATCACTGTGCTCTACACCTGAAACTAAATGACATTGTAAATAATTTTAATCAAAAATGTTTCTTTTTTTTTTTAATTTAAAGTGCTGCTGCTCAGAAAGGGACAGAATTAACAAAATGAAAAATTAACCTACAGAATGGGAGAAAATTTTGGCAAATCATCTATCAGATAGAGGAGGGTGTGGCAACCCACTTCAGTTATCTTTGCCTGAATAATCCTATGGACAGAGGCACCTGGCAGGCTACAGTCCATAGGGTCGCTCAGTTGTGTCTGACTCTTTGTAACCCCACGGACTGCAGTACACCAGGCTTTCCTCTCGATCACCAACTCCTGGAGTTTACTCAAACTCATGTCCATCGAGTGGGTGATGCCATCCAGCCATCTCATCCTCTGTTATCCTCTTCTCCTCTTGCCTTTAATCTTTCCCAGCATCAGGGTCTTTTCCTATGAGTCAGTTCTTCACAACAGGTGGCCAAAGTATTGAAGTTTCAGCTCCAGCATCAGTCCTTCCAATGAATATTCAGGACTGATTTCCTTTAGGATGGACTGGTTTGATTTTCTTGCAGTCCAAGGGACTCTCAAGAGCTCTCCAATATCACAGTTCAAAAGCATCAATTCTTCAGTGGTCAGCTTTCTTTATGGTCCAACTCTCACATCCATACATGACTTCTGTAAGAACAATCACTTTGACTAGATGGACCTTTGTAGGCAAAGTAATGTCTCTGCTTTTTAATATGCTAAGGTGTATAACGAATGATTACAGTGAGCCCAGACTCTTGCATCTTCTTTAGAAAAGCACTAAGTTCCTTAACTTGGGATATCTGATTTTCTTTAATTTGCAGTAATCTTTTGATGTTCAAACTGCCTGTTCTTTGTTGCAAAACTTCTATAATTCCTGTCTCCCCTCATTGCCTCATTGGAGCAGTATTCTCAATGTTACTTGAGATGCTCTCTTCCCCCTCCACCAGCTTAAGTCTTAAAAATTTCCATTAAATGAAACATAACTCTAAACTTTTATGTTTTGAATATTTTTAAAATTCACAGCAACACAGTGTGATGCAAAACAAAAAAAAAAGAAATCTAATGTGAATTCAGGCTGCATTAATATAACTATAGTGTCAGATCAAGGTAAGTTACAATTTCTTTCCATTCTGCCCTGTTTAGCCTCTTACTGAAGGGCTGTATCCAGTTCTGTATATCATACATCTATAGGGTCATATTTGAGATCTGTTCAGAAAGAAGTGTACAGTCAGAGGAGGGAGCTAAAAGAGTTGTGACTTTCTATGCTGGAGAATAGAACACTTATGGGAAGTGGTCTTTTACTTCATACCTCTAAGGAGCTGGTAAAGGCAGAGAAAAAAGATGAGTTTAGGAAGCCCCAGAAGGCAGAGTTAAGACCCATTTATAGAAGCCATAAGGAGACAGATTTCAGCTCACCAGGAGGAAGAACTTTCTGAATGGGCTACAGATGTAACAAGTTGTCATTATGTGGAGTGAGCTCCTTGTCATGGGAGATGTTCAGGAAAGGTCTAGATAATTGATTATTTAGGATGTTGCAGAAGAAAACCACATTTCAGCTAAGGAGCATAGACATAGTGTAGGTGGCTTCTTAGCCCTCTCTCAACTGTGTGCCTAGTTTTCTGGGCCTTATGAAGCTGAGAATTTCCCCTGTACAGGCTCAAACATAGCCTGTCTAACAGTCCATAGAGGCTGAGATACCAACTTCTGTCTCAGAAGATTCTGTGGGATGATCCACAGCCTTTCCTCTGGGAGTTCAGAAGCTTATGTGCTGAATTATCTACTGACAATTTACTTTGCCATGTGGAATTACGAAAAGCATCTTCTACAAACTGTTTCTCAGGATGAGAATTGAGAACCAAAGGAAGACTGAGAGAAAAACTGTCAAATGTTATGATTAGGTCAGCCAGTAAGGGCAGACTGAGAGGAGACACATAAGATGGGCTGGGAGACAGGCAGATGACGATTAAGACAAACGCAACTTGCAGTGAAGGTGAGGCAGATGAGGAAAGGAGTGGGGAGAGAACAAAAGAAGCCAGGCTGCTTAAATTCAACATCCATTGGACTGTCATTACAATGACAAAGCTCTCAGTCTCATGTACTTGGCAGTCAACCTTTGAATTTCCGAGTTTCATAAGTACTAATTACTTCTGAATTCATTCTACCAAAGGATGTTCAATTGCAAATAAATCTGTCATGTATGCTTCTTGTGGATTATATCTTTGTTTTACATGAGGAGAAAACACAGCACTTTCAACTTCCACCCATGGAAAGATTCCACCATCCAAGAAAAACAGATACAGGTCTAAACTGATATAACTTCCTGACTTCCTACACTAGCTCCCAGCCTGGCCCTTGTACACGGTCACCAACTTTATGACCAGGAATGCCACAACCTCACCATGGCATAGGGTGGGGAGAATGAGCAGTAGCTGTGAAGGCATGCCTGGACAGGTATTCAGCTATACCACGCACTTGCCACACAGCACAAGAAGAGCCCAAGAGAACTCTCAAAGTGAGAACTTCCTATAAATTGAGCACTCCCATTTTTTTCTCTTATTTAATCCTCATTCATTCATTCAACAGCTTTTCACTGAGAAGACACAAAAAATCAAACACTGTTATAGGTGCTGGACATACAGAAATGGATGAAGTAGCCAAAGTCCCTATCCTCAGGCAGCTGACATTCCAATAGAAAATTGGGAAAGTAAAAAGCAAACAAATGATAAAGTATGCAAGAGAGTGAAAAATGCTATGAAAGAAATGTGAAGCTTAAAAAAGAGGAGTAAAGAATGCCCAGTGTGGTATTTATTTTACAGATACAATAGCTGAACTTTGAGACATGACTTGTCTGTCACCATCCTGGCAACTGTTGCATCTGATATTGAAATGAAGTTTGCAGGACTCTTTCCTTTTTGCAATACTGCCTCCAAGGGCACATAGCTAAGGAGTTGAGAGCTAGAGCATTGACCTGGTGGCAGGGTTTGGGAATGTCCTGTATTAGGCATGATATTTAGGAAGAAGACTCTGGTGGGGCCTCACGAACCCACTTGTCTAACAGTCTTGCCTGCTGGCCAGGGCTTCAAAAAGAGATTTCATCATCACCCTAGATAGGCCAAAAGACAGCCAGGTGAAGTATAGCATGATAGAGAAAGCTATAATACAAATGTACTTGGGGCACAGTTCTAGTTCCTTAAGTTCTTGTGGTAACAGGTCTATCCCTCTTCCTCTCTCGATCATAGAACCCCTTTTGTGTCATCAAGGAGTTAGACTTGATGAATTTTCTAAGATCTTTTCCCCTTCTGATATTTCATGGGCCACTAAGCTTAGTAATAGAAGACAGACAGTCACTAAAAAAATTCTGTAAGATTCTTTATTTGGCATGGTTCCTCCATGGCCCAGAAGTGAGTAGCACTAATACCCAAAGTTTCTTGACACTTAGTTTTAGGGAAGGCTAAAAAGGAAAGAGATGAAGAGATTGTGTTCAAACACAGAGTTAAACACCAAATGGGCATATGGGATAGAACTTAAGAATGTTAAGTCAGTCATTATACTGGAAGAAGTAAGCAGATCCTGGAGTCAAAGAAAAATAGGAAGAAGAGGCCTCAGACAGGCAAACATAAGGCATTCAGGCAACTTCCTCATCAGACTTCTGGATTTCCTGATTATGGTTCCCTCACATTCTCCCCTCCACCCCATTCTATCACCTATAAATGCAGTCTGGGCTACACTTGCTTCCCAGCTCTAGCTTAGTACTGTCATCACTTTCTATCCTTCTCTGTGCCCAGGGAACTACAGTTTGAAGAGAAAGATTTAATAGATTATTACATAGTGTAAAGAGTGTCTCCTTTTGTGTCAGAGGTATGAGTTCTAGTCCCAGTTCTTCTCCTAACTAACTCTGTCGGCTTTGGCCAAGTTCTCCATCCCTTCTCAGTGACTCATTTGTAACTTCAAGGGTTTGGAATGCTTCTTAACTTTTTGTGGGATCACAGATTTCTGAGAATCTGATGAAATCTGTGAATGTAGATGACACAATTTTGAATAAAATTTTAGATGATTCATGGATCCACAGGCTAAGAATCCTTGCCTGATAGTTAAGAGCTTTTTCAGCTCTAATCTGTGGTTCTGTGATCTGGGTATGAGACCAAGGTCTTCCTGCCCCTTCTGGAGGAAGAGGAGGAGGAATTCACCTTCCAAATATATCCCTTGGTCGGTGTTTCCAGCTGCTTTTGGCTCTAACTCATGACACTGGCATTATGTGGAGTTCCTACTTCTCCCACAAAGCCTGAAACTGAGTTAAGTTCAATTGCTGAGTCGTTTCTGACTGCGACACCATGGACTGCAACACACCAATCTTCTCTGTTCATTACCAACTCAAGAGCTTGCTCAAATTCATGTCCACTGAGTCAGTGATGCCATCCAGCCAACTCACCCTCTCTGTCGTCTCCTTCTCCTCCTGCCTCCAATCATTTCCATCATCAGGGTCTTTTCTAGGGAGTCAGTTCTTCGCACCAGCTGGCCAAAGTACTGGAGCTTCAGCTTCAGTATCAGTCCTTCCAATGAGTATTCAGGACCAATTTCCTTTAGGATTGACTGGTTTGATCTGGCAAGTTTCAAGTTTGATCTCCTCAAAACAGTAATAAAGACAAAAAACAGGGTGCTACAGTACCCTTCAAAATTCAATGCCTCTGAGCTCCCTTCTTATGACTTCTTAGGTCTCAGTACAAAATTAAAGACAGTAGTAGGAGGGCTTCTGGTCTAGACAATAAATGACTCTCCAGGAGAACTTGTTTGTACTTCCTGTTGGCAAGGCTTTTCCGGACTGTGTTGTCCTCTGGTGGCTGTGAACTTGTATAGGTGCTTAGTTGAAGTCCCCAAGCTTTAATAGCTGTCTAGGGACAGGAACAAGTTGGTAGCAAACCTAAGGGAAGTCCCAGAAGGAGTTGAGATTTTGTCCATAGCTACTGCTATAAGGCAAGATCAGAATTTGGGCTGTGGAAAATGAAGGCTGGGTAGAGTACCATAAACACATACTGAAGTTAGCCTGAGTAACTACTGACATTCAGCCTTGAAGATATTATCGTTGATTCTAGGGAGGCTGTTCTTTTTTTAGCTCCTTGCTATTCTATCCCTGGGACCCTGAAGTAGAGCTCCCTTTTTATGACACTGCCAATATATTAGGCATAAGTAAGGAGAGAGTGGTCACAATGGATAGCCAGGCTTCCAGAAACAATGAGGAGTAGGACTCCTTCCCCAAGATCAAAGAATCTCATGTCTTCTTTTGGGCTCATACTAATATAGCCAACTGTTTGTTTGGCATCACAAACCTAGATGTGCCACATATCTTTTTTTTCTAAGCTCACCATATCCCAACTTAACTCATCACTTCCCTTTCCTAACCTATTTGTATCAATTAGGAAGTTTTAAGGTATTGCCAACAAAGGTCCTTCTAGTAAAGGCTGTGGTTTTTCCTGTAGTCATGTAATGATGTGAGAGTTGGACTGTGAAGAAAGCTGAGCACTGGAGAATTGATGTTTTTGAACTGTGGTGCTGGAGAAGACTTTTGAGAGTCCTTTGGACTGTAAGGAGATCCAACCAGCCCATTCTAAAGGAGATCAGCCCTGAGTGTTCTTTGGAAGGAATGATGCTAAAGCTGAAACTCCAGTACTTTGGCCACCTCATGTGAAGAGTTGACTCATTGGAAAAGACTCTGGTGCTGGGAGGGATTGGGGGCAGGAGGAAAAGGGGACGTCTGAGGATGAGATGGCTGGATGGCATTACCAACTCGATGGATGTGAGTTTGAATCAACTCCAGGTGTTGTTAATGGACAGGGAGGCCTGGCGTGCTGCGATTCATGGGGTTGCAAAGAGTCAGACATGACTGGGCAACTGAACTGAACTGAACAGAAATAAAAATTAACTAAATTGATTAAATTATGATAAAATGTATAAAAATTTGTTGTCTGTAACAGACATACTGGAGATGGTCACATATGTTGGCCAATTCATTGGCTTAATAATATCAAGAATCTAGGTCCTTTCCATCTGTTTGCTCTGCTATCATCAGTATGTCAACTACTCCTCTTATGGTCAAATAATGGCCAAAGTAGTATCACACATTAAGTTTTCATGCAATAATGTCCAAAGACTGAAAGACAGGGCAATTGTTCCTTTTGACACTTTTTAGAGAGAGAAAAATCTTACCTAAATCTCTGCAACAAATTTCTCTTCACTTATCATTAGCAAAAATTGTACCATATGGTATATACATTACCAGTTAGGCTTAAGTTCAGCAAAAACACAGTAGAAAAACAAACAAATCAAAACAGATGACCTAAGTATGATAAAATTGTATCCATAAGAACAGAGGCAAGCAGTTCAAGGCTGAAATCATCAGAGACCCAGGATCCTCACAGCCTTCTATTTTACCATCCTTAGGGACTTCCCATATCTACATGATCCTAGATAGCTGGTGAAGATCCAGTCATCACATCCATATTCAGGTAGGTAGATGGAAGAAATAAATGTAAAGGTATATTATCTCCATTTAAAAGTCTTCCCAGAAGCCCCATACAATTAAATTTCATTGGCCAGTGTCATCACTCCACCCAACTGCAAGAAAATCTGCCAGTAATGTACCAGGCTAAAAATTCACACTCTGTTGCTAAGAAAGAAATGGAAAATGGGTACTTGGGGTTGACCACTGCTCTGAAGAACAAATTATTTTTAAATCAATTACTGACAAAGGAAATTAAATTTCCATTATTAGTTTATCCCAGTGGCCCTTAGCCAGGGTGATTTTGCCCACTAGGAAATATTTGACAATGTCTAGAGGCATTTTTAGTTATCACAACTTGAGTAAAGTATTGCTATTAATACCTGGTGGGTAGAAGCCCAGGATGCTGCTAAACATCCTGCAATACAAAGGACAGACCACTGCATTAAAGAATTACCTAGCCTAAAATATGAATGAGATGGAAAATTGAGAAACTCCAGCTTAGACTTATCAAGATCTACCACATACCTGCCTCTAGCTCTTGGGCTGAAGAAGGACTCAGGCTTCTCTAGGTTTCCCTAAGTTAGTGAATGGTAAGTAACATATTCAACTACCCAGGCTAAAATTATGGATCTGTTTAAAACTCTATAGTAGCTTCTCATTGCTCTAAGGATAAAGACAAAACCCCTTAATATGACCAGAGGGAACCTGCATGGACTGGGCCTTATCAGTTTTATAACATACCAAATTGATGAAGGTGAAAGAGGAGAGCAAAAAAGCTGGCTTAAAATTCAACATTCAAAAAACTAAGATCATGGAACCCAGTCCCATCACTTCATGGCGAATAGATAAAGAAAGAATGGAAACAGTAACAGACTTTATTTTCTTGGTTTTCAAAATTACTGTGGATGGTGACTGCAGCCATGAAATTAAAAGATGCTTGCTCCTTGGAAGAAAAGCTATGACAAAGCTAGACAGCATATTATAAAGCAGAGACATTACTTTGCCAACAAAGGTCCATGTAGTCAAATTTATGGT
Source organism: Raphicerus campestris (assembly GCA_006410735.1). Lineage (NCBI taxonomy): Eukaryota > Metazoa > Chordata > Mammalia > Artiodactyla > Bovidae > Raphicerus > Raphicerus campestris. The sequence goes on along the minus strand of SJYW01034647.1, from coordinate 566,561 downwards.
TTTTCCAGTAATCATGTATGAATGTGAGAACTGGACCATAAAGAAGGCTGAAGTCCAAAGAATTGATGTTTTCAAACTGTGGTGCTGGCAAAGAGTCTTGAGAATCCCTTGGACAGCAAGGAGATCAAATCAGTCAATTCTAAAGGAAACCAACCCCGAATGTTCACTGGAAGGACTGATGCTGAAGCTGAAACTCCAATACTTTGGCCACTTGATGCAAAGAAATGACTCATTGGAAAAGACCTGATGCTGGGACAGACTGAGGACAAGAGGAGAAGGGGGTGACAGAGGATGAGATGGTTGGATGTCATCACTGAATAAACGGACATAAGTTTGAGCAAACTCCAGGAGACAGTGAAGGACAGGAAAACCTGGCATGCTGTAGTCCATGAGGTTGCAAAGACTCAGAGACAACTGAAGGACTGAACAACAACAAAAACAACTCTCCCCATGCTCTCTGTGGTCCAACTGCCTTTTTGTTTCAATTTCTCAAATGTCTTATAGTCTTTCCCATCTCTCCTCATTTGCATCATATAGATCCATCTTGCACAGATTAATAGCATTAGAGGTCTCAATTTTTCACCCTTCCATATATCCATGCTCACTGACATTTAATATTGTAGTACCCTTCCACTCTCACTAAAGACCTGCATATCTTATTTGCTTTAGCCAATGGAAAGTTAGCATAAGTGACAGTGTGCCAATTCAAAAACTAGGCGTTGAGAAATATTTTATGTCTTCTCATCCTTGTTATCAAATTCAGACTTAAACAGAAGAAAATAGAGAAAACCACTAAACCATTCAGGTGGAAGTAACAAACAGATTCAAGGGGTTATATCTGATAGACAAAGTGCCTGAAAAACTGGATGGAGGTTTGTGACATTGACAGGAGGCAGTAATCAAGATCATCACCCCCCCCCAAAAAAAAAGAAATGCAGAAAGGCAAAATGCTTGTCTGAGGAAGCCTTGCAAATAGCTAAAAAGAGAAAGGAAAGGAAATGGAGAAAAGGAAAGCTATATCCATCAGAATGCAGATTTCCAAAAAATATCAAGGAGATATAAGAAAGCCTTCCTTGGGGATCAATGCAAAGAAATAGAGCAAAAGAATAGAATGGGAAAGACTACACAGATTCCCTTCAAGAAAATTAGAGATACCAAGGGAACACTTCATGCAAAGATGGCACAATAAAGGACATAAACATTATGGACCTGGCAGGAGACATTAAGAAGAGTTGGCAAGAATACACAGAAGAACTATAGAAAAAAAGATCTTCATGACCAAGATAATCACTATGATGTGATCACTCACCTAGAGCCAGACATCCTGGAATGTGAAGTAAAGTGGGCCTTAGGAAGCATCACTACGAGCAAAGTTAGTGAAAGTGCTGGAATTCCAGATGAGCTATTTCAAATCCTAAACGATGAAGCTGTGAAAGTGCTGCAGTCAATATATCAACAAATTTGGAGAACTCAGCAGTAGCCAGAGGACTGGAATAGGTCAGTTTTCACTCCAGTCTCAAAGAAAGACAATGCCAAAGAATGTTTAAACTACCTCACAACTGCACTCATCTCACATGCTAGGAAAGTAATGATCAAAATTCTCTAAGTTAGACTTCAAGAGTATGTGAACCGAGAACTTACAGATGTTCAACCTATATTTAGAAAAGGCAGAGGAACCAGAGATCAAATTGCCAACATCTGCTGGATCATAGAAAAAGAGAGTTCCAGAAAAGCATAAAGAATCTGCTTTATTAACTATGCCAAAGCCTTTGACTGTGTGGATCACAACAAATTGTGGAAAATTCTTAAAGATAGGAATACCAGATCACCATACCTGCCTCCTGAGAAATATGTATGCAGGTCAGTCAGGAAGCAACAGAACTGAACGTGGAACGAACTGGTTCAAAATTGGGAAAGGAGTACATCAAGGCTATATATTGTCACCCTGCTTGTTTAACTTATATGCAGAGTACATCATGTGAGATGCCTGGCTGGATGAAGCACAAGCTGGAATCAAGATTTCCAGAAGAAATATCAATAACTTCAAATATACAGATAACACCACCCTTATGGTAGAAAGCTAAGAGGAACTAAAGAACCTCTTGATGAAATTGAAAGAGCAGAATGAAAAAGCTGGCTTAAAACTCATTCAAAAAATGAAGATCATGGCATCTAGTCCCATCGCTTCATGGCAAATAGATAGGAAACAATGAAAACAGTGACAGACTTTGTCTTCTTGGTCTCCAAATTCACTGCAGACAGTGACTGCAGCCATGAAATTAGAAGACACTTGCTCCTTGGAAGAAAAATTATGACTAACTTAGACAGCATATTTAAAGGCAGAGACATTACTTTGCCTACAAAGGTCTGTCTAGTCAAAGCTATATTTTTTTCCAGTAATTTTGTATGGATGTGAGATTTGCACTACAAAAAAGGCTGAACACTGAAGAACTGATGCTTTTGAACTGTAGTGTTGGAGAGTCCCTTGGACTGCAAGGAGATCAAACCAGTCAATCCTAAAGGAAATCAATCCTGATATTCATTCATTGGAATGATTGATCCTGAATTTGCAGCTCCCATAATTTGACCATCTGATGCCAAAAAGTAAGTCATTAGAAATGACCTTGATGCTGGGAAAGATTGAAGAAAGGAAAAGAAAGGTACAACAGAGGATGAGATGGATGACACCACCGACTTGATCGACATGAGTTTTAGCAAGCACTGGGAGTTACTGATGGACAGGGAAGCCTGCCATGCTGCAGTCCATGGGTTTGCAAAGAGTCAGACATGAATGAGCGATTGACTTGAACTTAACTGATCCTTGTTACCAATCCAAAACAATCCCAGACATAATCCGTAGAACCTCAGATGACCTGCTGATATTTGAATGCAAAGTAAATGCTTATTATATGACATTGAGATTCTGTGATTTTTATGCAGCATTAATGTGGCAGGATCTGACTGACAATCTCCTCAATCCAATATTACATAGATTTTGTTTATTCTAGTTCCTATCATCCCACTGATTCATTTCTGACCTTTAAAATATTCTAACTAGTCTCCCTATTTCTAGGCCTTCCCTCCTCCAGGTAAACCTCCACACTGCTTCCATAATTGTCATTCAAAACAAAACAAAACCCCCAATAATCATGTTACTATCCTGCTTAAAATTCTTCGCTATGTCTCCATTGCCTTCAGAAAAAGATCCAAACCCGTAATCCTCTCATTTCAGGCTTCCTTTCTATGCTACTTTTACCTTTAAAACCTCATCTGCTCTGTCCTCCCTGGCATCCTCCAATTAGAATGCTCAAACCTTTTCTGTACTTTAAAGCCTATATACCATTACTCTTCCCTCTGTTCCCTTTATTTCCTTCATTTGGTTAATATCCACTGTCAGTTTTTTGAAAGTGAAGTCATTCAGTCATGTCTGACTTTGCAACCCCATAGACTGTAGCCTACCAGGCTTCTCTGTCAGTTTTTTAGGTGAACTCATATCAGCTTTTCTGCACAGCCTTCCCTGATTCCCTTCACTTTTTCTCAGATAGAAGATATCATGCCTCTCCTCTGTGCTTCCATGAGGAGCTGTTTAGCTCACATTTCCTTTCGCCTTGGGTTATAATTAGTTCCTTAAGCAGTCACCTTCCACACTCCCTGGGAACTTCCTCATGTTATTTTTCCCCATTCCCCTTCCTCACTCCCACAACCTCCCCATATCTAACAAAGAACCTCAAACAGAATAAGTAACGTGTGTTGCAAAGAAAGAATACTCTGATTTTAAGGCCTTAATGATAGACCTTTAAGGTATTATATTAGGGGCAGTTCAGTCAGTTCAGTTCAGTCGCTCAGTCATGTCCGACTCTTTGAGACCCCATGGACTGCAGCACGCCAGGCCTCCCTGTCCATTACCAGCTCCTGAAGTTTACTCAAACTCATGTCCATCGAGTCAGTGATGCCATCCAATCATCTCATCCTCTGTGGTCCCCTTCTTCTCCCGCCCTCAATCTTTCCCAGCCTCAGGGTCTTTTCCTATGAGTCAGCTCTTCGCATCAGGTGGCCAAAGGATTAGAGTTTCAGCTTCAATATCAGTCCTTCCAATGAATATTCAGGACTGATTTCCTTTAGGATGGACTGGTTGGATCTCCTTGCAGTCCAAAGGACTCTCAAGAGTCTTCTCCAACACCACAGTACAAAAGCATCAATTCTTCGATGCTCAGCTTCCTTTATAGTCCAACTCTCAAACTATCTTCCCTTCCCTGCCTTCACATTTCCAACCATAAATATCCACTAATAAGAAAGTAATTGGGGTAATGAGCTCTCTCTTTACATAACACCTGGGAGCAGGGAAGAGTCTTCATTAGTGTGTAGCCTAGGTCTTTCCTCTCATGTACTTACCTGAGATAACTTAACAAGCACTTTGTTGTATAAAAGAATTGAGCAAGGATATTGTATAGATTTTTATGGGATGCACATTCCAGCTGTAAGGGATGCCATTCAGATAGATCCATGGTAGGGTAGGAAGGAGTTGGGGCTAAGTATGGTAACTCTGAAACACAGGTAACAGAAGGGAGAGTAACCAGAGAGTACTGAGGAGGCCAAGAGAGGAGAAGTGAAGGGAGATGAGACAAGGAGATGAGTAATAAAAAAAAAAAAAAAAGGCTGGAGTCTATAGCAATTTTTCCATGTGCCTCTGGCCTACAAGCCTTTATTCTACAGCAGTCTTTGTACATGAAGACCATGATCCCGCATAGAATTGCCTTTAGAGTAAACACACAATTTGTGAGTGGTCTGCCTACTAAGCCCCTGTTGCCAGATATCCTCAGCCTTTGCTTCCATCTCCAACTTTATGCTTCAAGAAGTTTCCAAATACTTCTTAGTCTGTGTCTCAATTTCCCAGCTTACCACTGACTCTCTGTGTGACCTTGGGTGGATACTTTCTCCTCTTTAGGCTTCTGGGTCTCCATTTATAGTGTGAGTGAGGGTTGATAAAATTATTTTAAAGGATTTGGCTCAAGGATACTGTGTATCTATGATTCCATAATGGTAAGGTCTGTTTATGAATGTGAGTGTGTAAGTATGTATATGAATTTGGACACATTTCTACCCCTTTAATGTTATTTAAGTTAAAAAATGGGTATATTTGATCCAAATAATCTCCTAAGGCCCTTCTAGGTTTTAAGTATTATAATCCCACAGTTCTGCAGGCCAAGCCATTTCCCTTAAGTCAGATCCTAGGGCTTCTCCTATTTTTTTTTTAATATATTTATTATCTTCCTATCCATTTTCCCTGTAGCTCAAGGATGCTTCCCCTCTTGCAATTCCCAGTAACATGAAGATTTCCAGGCCCTGCCCTAGATCTGGGGAGCTGCATTCCCCTCTGGCCACACCACTCTCAGCTCCAAAGAACTATAAAAACGCCAGCTGCTTGGAGCAGTCTCCCACTGCTAACAGGTTTTTTCCAGTTATCTTGAGAAACTAAATTATTCTCCAAATAAAGTCCACTTAGGTTTATAATAAATGTGATTTAAGTGAAAAAAAAATTATCACTCTCTTAGGCTGAGAAAACCACTCCAATCTCTCCAGGGAAGAAATACCTTCATTAACCAAGGCCTCTCCCAGACTCTTCAAGGCAAAGACTTCACCCTGGGGGTTGCACTCAGAGAAATACAAAGGCTGTTGGGCTGGAGTCAGCTCACAACTAGCCCCAGCCATGCTGGGGGACACAGACATTCAGGGCCCATTGAGCCCTTAATGGGATCATCCTAGACAGCTCCCTGCCTTCACAATGAGCAGCCTTATATCCAAGCCAGACAGTTGAAAGAGATCTCTCCTATTTGTAAGGATACTTAGTCAAGGCTATGGTTTTTCCAGTGGTCAGGTATTGATGTGAGAGTTGGGCTATAAAGAGGATTGAGTGCAGAAGAACTGATGATTTTGAACTGTGGTATTGGAGAAGACTCTTGAGAGTCCCTTGGACTGCAAGGAGATCCAACCAGTCCATCCTAAGGGAAATTAGTCCTGGGTGTTCACTGGAAGGACTGATGTTAAAGCTGAAACTCCAGTTTTGTGGCCACCTGATGTGAAGAGCTGACTCATTTGAAAAGATCCTGACGTTGGGAAAGATTGAGGGCAGGAGGAGAAGTGGACGACAGAGGATGAGATGATTGGATGACATCACCAGCTCAATGGACATGAGTTTAGGTAAACTCTGGGTGTTGGTAATGGACAGGGAGGCCTGGTGTGCTGTGGTTCATGGGGTCGCAAAGAGTCAGACATGACTGAGTGACTGAACTGAACTGAACTTGGATATCTCATCACACTATTTATGCCACAATTTAAATATCTGTAAGGATTCTTAAATATCATCAGATCTGACTGCCATATTGAAGAGATGGGGAGATTGAAGCCTAGGGGTAGAAAGGACTTACTTAAGGTCACACGGTCAATCAGTGGCAAAGCTAGAATTCTCTCAACCTGTGAAAGAGCAACAATCACATAGTAGCTTGATTTTTGCAAAATTTCCCTACCACATTCTTTGCACCTTATCAAGCAGTGCTCTAGTCTAAATCATCCTTGTCAGTTTTTGGTTTTGTATGAGTCCCCAATTTCTGGATGCAAGGGAAACTATCAGATAGTGGGACCTACACCTTTCTACAGTCTGGCACAAAGCATTTACCAGCCACAACTGATTATGCTTGGGACCTTGGTTATCTAACAGCATAAGCATATTATGAGCCCCTGGTATTTTTTAAATGACTCCTCTGGCTGAATTCCCAGCCCCTTTATCCATAATCGAGGACAGCTGCCCCATCCTTCCCATAGACAGGAGCTGCTATCACCCATGAAATTTCTGCTTCTCCCTAAGGAACACCTCTAAGAGCATGCCACATAGAAGAAACTAGAATGGAATTTTTCAACTCTGGAAAACTTAGTGACTTAGCACTTTTCCATCCCAACTTCTGTTCTAACCCTTACAAAGCACCCTTACAACCAGTCCCCTATGCTGATAGTTATCCTAGTGCATTCTATAACCATTTTGTTGTTCAGTCGCTCAGTTGTGTTTGACTCTTTGTGACCCCATGAACTACAGAACCCCAGGCTTCCCTGTCCTTCACTATTTCCCAGAGTTTGTTCAAACTCATATCCATAAAGTCTACGATGCCATCCAACCATCTCATCCTCTATCATCCCCTTCTCTTCCTGCTTTCCCAGCTGCTTTCCCAGCATCTTTCCCAGCATCAAGGTCCTTTTTAATGAGTTGGCTCAGTGCTTCAGGTGGCCAAAGTATTGGAGCTTCAGCTTCAGCATCAGTCCTTTCAATGAATATTCAGGGTTGATTCCCTTTGGATTGACTGATTTGATCTCCTTGCTGTCCAAGGGACTAGCACCATATATTGTCATAAACAAAACAGGAGGCCTGGTGATACATTTTAGGACAGTGTGAAAGAGGGACTTTTAAACTCTGTCACTGAAAAGTATAGGGCCCACAGAGAATATGATTCCCATTGTTGCATTCTTTATTCATTCATTTATCAATAGTTCATTCATTCCTTAACAGTCACCAAGTTTCTATTGTGGGTCACGATATGTGTGAGATTCTGGGAACAAAGAAATAAAGCACAAACCATTATCTTTAAGGAGTTCGCAGATTAGTGGGAGTAAGTATGACAATGTTATAATAAACAGTGATTTGTGTCAGATCAGGGTTAGGTACAAAGTGTTGAGTATCTATGAATGTCTTATTTTGCTTTGGGAATTCAAGCAACATTTCATGAAGGATATAATTTTTCAGTAATTTTGTAAGGACAAAAGGGAGTTTGCTGACAAAAGAGGACAAGAGTGCCCCAGAGGGACTACAATATCTAAAGTCCATGGCTGAATTTTAATAACTACCACTTATTGAAAACCTACAATGTGTCAAGTACTTTATGCATTAGCTTATTTAATCCTGACAGTAATCCTATGAAGTAGGTAATATTGTAACCTTATTTACAGATGGGTATCTGAGGGACAGAAATGTTAAATGACTTGCCCAAGGGTACTTTAACTAGGAAATAGGGGAAGCATTATTTGTATCCAAACAGGTGGACTTCAAAATTGGAGCTGTTAACCACTATATGATATTGCTTCTTTCAGACAGTATTGGGAAGCAACTTGACTGGCATGTAAGATTGGAAGAGTAGAGAAACAGAAGGTGAAAATGTCAAGAAGCAAGTTGCAAAAATTCTACTCAAAAGGTCATGTAGAGAAACAAAAAGGAGGCATTAGAATGTGGCAGGCTTTTAGTTCAGTTCAGTTCAGTTGCTCAGTCGTGTCTGACTCTTTGCAACTCCATGAATCGCAGCACGCCAGTCCTCCCTGTCCATCACCAACTCCCAGAGTTCACTCAGACTAGCGTCCATCGAGTCCGTGATGCCATCCAGCCATCTCATCCTTGGACGTCTCCATCTCCTCCTGCCCCCAATCCCTCCCAGCATCAAAGTCTTTTCCAATGAGTCAACTCTTCGCATGAGGTGGCCAAAGTACTGGAATTTCAGCTTTAGCATCATTCCTTTCAAAGAAATCCCAGGGCTGATCTCCATCAGAATGGACTGGTTGGATCTCCTTGCAGTCCAAAGGACTCTCAAGAGTCTTTTCCAACACCACAGTTCAAAAGCATCAATTCTTCGGTGCTCAGCCTTCTTCACAGTCCCACTCTCACATTCATACATGACCACAGGAAAAACCATAGCCTTGACTAGACAGACCTTAGTCAGCAAAGTAATGTCTCTGCTTTTGAATATGCTATCTAGGTTGGTCATAACTTTTCTTCCAAGGAGTAAGCGTCTTTTAATTTCATGGCTGCAATCACTACCTGCAGTGATTTTGGAGCCCCCTGAAAATAAAGTCTGACACTGTTTCCACTGTTTCCCCATCTATTTCCCATGACGATATGGGACCGGATGCCGTGATCTTCGTTTTCTGAATGTTGAGCTTTAAGCCAACTTTTTCACTCTCCTCTTTTACTTTCATCAAAAAGCTTTTTAGTTCCTCTTCACTTTCTGCCATAAGGGTGGTGTCATCTGCATATCTGAGGTTATTGATATTTCTCCCGGCAATCTTGATTCCAGCTTGTGTTTCTTCCAGTCCAGCTTTTCTCATGATGTATTCTGCATAGAAGTTAAATAAGCAGGGTGACAATGTACAGCCTTGATGTACTCCTTTTCCTATTTGGAACCAGTCTGTTGTTCCATGTCCAGTTCTAACTGTTGCTTCATGACCTGCATACAGATTTCTCATGAGGCAGGTGAGGTGGTCTGGTATTCCATCTCTTTCAGAATTGTCCACAGTTTATTGTGATCCACACAGTCAAAGGCTTTGAAATAGTCAATAAAGCAGGAATAGATATTGTTCTGGAACTCTCTTGCTTTTTCCATGATCCAGCAGATGTTGGCAATTTGATCTCTTGTTCCTCTGCCTTTTCTAAAATCGGCTTGAACATCAGGAAGTTCATGGTTCATGTATTGCTGAAGTCTGGCTTGGAGAATTTTGAGCATTACTTTACTAGTGTGTGAGATGAGTGCAATTGTGCGGTAGTTTGAGCATTCTTTGGCATTGCCTTTCTTTGGAATTGGAATGAAAACTGACTTTTTCCAGTCCTGTGACCACTGCTGAGTTTTCCAAATTTGCTGGCATATTGAGTGCAGCACTTTCACAGCATCATCTTTCAGAATTTGAAACAGCTCCACTGGAATTCCATCACCTCCACTAGCTTTGTTCACAGTGATACTTTCTAAGGCCCACTTGACTTCACATTCCAGGATGTCTGGCTCTAGATGAGTGATCACTCCATCGTGATTAGCCGGGTCATGAAGATCCTTTTTTTGGCATTGGTTATGACTGTCAGGCACAAATTTAGGTCTGTGTGGAATACCCCGTTTATTCACCTCTATATAAAACACTATTATCCCCTCCCAAGGAGACTTATGCAGGTGTCCAGAAAAATGGAAGAAGGACCTCTAATATCCAGTTTCTCATGGCCACCTCTAACACTTGCCAATACTTTGGCCACCTGATGTGAAAAACTGACTCATTAGAAAAGACCTTGATGCTGAGAAAGATTGAAGGTGGTCTCCTCCTTTTTTTTTTTTTTTTTCAAATCATCAAAGCTTCTTAATCTTCTTGAAAGGAGATTACATATTCCCATGAATTTGTAGACAGACACATATATTTTTGTACCTCCACTTTGGCCTATTTCAATCACCTTCCTCACAGTATATGTTTCACACATATAGAAGGAAACAACAGAGGATAAGATGGTTGGATGGCATCACTGACTTGATGGAGATGAGTTTGAGTAAGCTCCAGGAATTGGTGATGGACAGGGAATATTGGCATGCTGCAGTCCATGGAGTCGCAAAGATTCGGACATGACTGAGTGACTGAACTGAATGTCTATGAATGAGGTAAGTTGGAAATCGCTTGTGGTAATAGGGTCCCAGGCAACTGCTGTCTTTGGCCTTGTTCTGGAAAGAGTTTTGTTAGGCTCAAGAGAGGTAGTATTTGAGATGTGGAAGGAAGCTAGGAGGGAAAAGAAGTCATTTCCTGAGATGTGGTGCCAATGAGGCAACCACTGAGTTACCTCAGAGATGGTTTGTCTTCTGGCCACAAAAATTTGCTTTTGAAATTTGACTTCATTAATAAGGTTTCTTTTCCCATCATTCTTTCTGTTTTTTATCTTTTTTAGCAGCTATTTTTGTGTGTGTGTGAAATAGCAGTCACTTTCACTTACGATGTAAAGAAGCAGAAAAGTTGTGTGGCAGACACTGCTTGTCCTTACCCAATAGCCATTCTCCTCTCCTTCCTGTCTAACAGAACCCTGAGCCCAGAAGCAATGGGGAAACCTGCATCTCTTAGCTTCCCTTGGTTTGCAGAGGGTAGCCGGAAGGCTTAGTTCTGACTGATGATATGCAAGCAGAAATCACTGTGTAGCAATTTCATAAAAGAGTTTTTAAAAGAAAGTAGACTCAACGGACACATAATTTTTTGCTTTTCCTGTCCTTTCTTCCTATCATGCAGACATGATGCCTGTTGCTACAGGGACTATCTGTCACTCCTATATATACCCTGAGGATGACACTGCAGGAAAGAATGGTAGAGTATAAAGACTACTCTGTTGGCGTAGAGTATAAAGACTACTCTGGGGCCTGTTGGCAACCAGTAACCAAATTTCTGTACTTATGAATTTGTTTTTTCTGGATATTATATATAAATATTATCATGTAATATGTGGTCTTTTGTGTCTGGCTTCCTTCATTTAGCATAAAATTTTTAAGGTTCATCCACATTGTAGTTTTCATACTTCATTCATTCTAATGGTTGAATAATACTCAACTGTATAGATATATCACATTTTGTTTGTCCATCCATCAACTGATAGCATTTGGTTTATTTCAGGTTTTTAGTTACTACGAATAACACTCCTGTGAACCTAGGAGAAGAATTGCAGGTCATATAGTGACTCTATATTTAGCATTGTAAGAAAGTATTGGATTATGTAATGAGGGGCATTTTTAAGTATGGGAAGTTTTAGGTTTATTTTGCGGATTTATTTGGTGAATATAGCTACCAAGAATCTACTCTGTGTATAAGAAGATGAAAAATATTGGGTTGGCCAAAAAGTTCGTTTGGAACCCACATGACCTTTTTGGGCAACACAACATATCAAATACATACAGTTCAGGTAAGGTGAAAGGGAAGAGGTGCTTCATTTTTGCTGATGGATTCATAGAGGGCTTCAGGGAGAAAGTGTCATTTGGTTAAGCCTTGAAAGATGAATAAGATTTCCTTAAGTAGATGAAAGGGTGTGGAATGGAATGGACAGGGTTTTCTAAGTAGCAGAAGCAGTATAGCAAAAGCAGCAATTTTGGAAAGGATGTGACAATGTCAACTGAAGCACAGGCTTCAGAAGATGATGAGTTGATTAGTAAAGGAAGGCAGGGCTAGATCATAGAAAGCCTCAAATGCCATGCAAAGGATTTGAGAGTTTATTTCACCTATGGCTGATTCATGTTGATGTTTGACAGAAAACAGAAAAATTCTGTGAAGCAATTATCCTTCAATAAAAAATAAATTTAAAAAAGCAAAAAAAAAAAGCCACTGTAGATTTTTGTTGATACAAGTTACATTTTGAGTTGGGTGTTTTAGGAAACCCAATACTGGTGCTCTGTTTGTTTGTTTGTTTGTTTGTTTTTCCATAGGATTACTGTGACATTGACTAGAAAATGAAGCTAGAGGATGTTAGTGCTGTGAAACATGTACTATGAAGTACTCTGAGTAGGGTGATTGAAATAGGCCAAAGTAGAGGTACAGAAATATATGTGTCTACAAATTCATGGGAATATGTCATCTCCTTTTAAGAAGATTAAGAGGCTTCTATGACTTTCAAAAAATAAAAAAGACACAGGGACCTGAATATCCAGTGGATCCTGGACTCTAACACTTGATTTCTTGTTAAATATATATACACATATATGAACCCTGCTTGTTTAAACCTCTGGGTTTGTTTGTATATTTGTTTGTTTTTATTATTAATAGTTGTTGCCAAGTGCAATCCAGATTGGTAAATTTGCATACCTTCTTAAGCTGGAGTTTAAGGAATAGTGGGATAACATAATCCTCTAAGAAAGAGATGAAAGAGGTGATACTGAGGGGAAAATTGGAGGAAGGCACTCCTTCCTTCCTGTAGGCCTTTCTTCCCAAGCTCTTCTTTATCCAAACCAGGGAATTTCTTCTGTTCTGATTAAATCAGTGAGGCTGTTCCCTTACAAGGGGTGGCAGTGAGAAAGAGCCTTCAAGAGAGAGCAAAACCCAGGAGGTAAAATATGGGCATCTGATACAAGCTGTACCTTCCCTCCTACATCTCTGTCTTTTGGAACTCTTCTCTGGCAAAACTTAGGATGTTCCCTGTTCTATTTCTTTTCAAATATGCAAATGTAATGATTTAATGACTACAAACAAGACAAAGTGATAAAATTGTGTGCTTGTTTTAGAGACTGGTGACAATGAGATGTTTAGCTATAATTTTCCCATACCAACTTGAAACAGTATTCATATTGAATAAACACCTTTGCAAATGAATCATGAGTGATGAATACACACAGAGTTTGAACAAAGCAAATCATAAATTGAAAATTATTGAAATTATTCATATTTCAATTCAACATGATTTTGTATTTAAAATTTGATGCCTGTAGAAAATCACAGTAAAATGATTGTATTTTCAAACATTACAAAGTATATCATCATTTATAATCATTAAAGTACCACTTAAATTAGGAAATATTGCTATATCACATATCAAAATAAAAAAAATCCGTTTGTTTAAAATATAAACATTTTGGAGCCTTTCAAGATGGTGGAGAAATAAGATGAAGAGATCACCTCCCTGCCCCCCAAATACATCAAAAATTTATCTGCCTGGGGAACATACAGAATACCTCATGAAAGCTGGCAGAGGATCTGAGACATGCAAAAAGGCAAACCAATCTCTTCAAAATGAGGTATGGCAAAAGATAGAGATTTAAAAAGAGACAAAAGATTTTGGGACAGAAGCCTGCACCCTGGGGAGGGAGTCGTGAAGGAGGAAAAGTTTCCACACACTCGGAAACCCTCTCATGGGCAGTGTTGGTGGGAGTTTTGGAACCTCAAAGGGAAGTGCAGTGACAGGTGCTCTGAAAGCAAAATTAAGAATTCACCACAGATATCATTGCCAAGCAGCACTTCCCAGCAGAGAGGTGGCTCACATGCCCATGCTTGGAGTGAGTAGGTGCTGGGTGCTCAGGCTCAGGATTCAGGGGTTGAACTTCAGGGAGAATGCCAGGGTTGAATTTCATGAAGATATGCTCAGGGAGCTAGTATGACACAGCTGAGGGAGCCCAGAGAAAAGCCTGGGCCTGCCAGAGAGGCAAAAGATTATTGCCTCGGGAATGCTCTCTGCATGCGCACAGCACAGGACCTTACATTTGCAAATGCCGAAGGGAGATGATCTGGCTGTGACTCCAGAGGTAGAAGAGCTGGTGCCAATGCCAGAGGCAGAAAACAGGTTGCTGCTATAGTCTCAGCCCCAGGGTCACAGGTGCCACCAAGCTGTGAGTGGGCACGGGTTGCTGCCCATATCTTCCTGGGAACCTGAACAGCTTGGCTTTGCCAAAGGACCCACAACTCAGGGCCAACTCCCCCTGGGGAGGTGCACAACTTTCTTCAGACTGTGGCTACTTCTTGCAGGTCTCAGGCATGGCTAGCACTCTGCACACACCCCAGCTATGTCTACCATATCCCTCTCTCTCTCCCTAGCCCAACTAAGCAAGTGAGCACTAATAAGCTTCTACTTTCACCACTCCCTCATGTCTAGGTAGAGAACAGACACTGGAGGGTGACTTGAAAGCAGAGGTGGGCCCAAAACCAAAGTGGAACACCAGAGGCTGTGCAAGTAAAGGAGAGCAGGGGAAAGTGCTTCTACAGCCACAGGCATAGTAGATTAAATCTCCATAATTAGCCCGAGACTGGAATTTAGGGGCAACTGTAGGCTATGAGAGCAGTTACAAGCTGGAGTAAAGCAAGCTCTGAGTAAGAACTGATCCCCCACTGCCCAAAAGAGGAACAGAGACCTTCATAGAATTATCGGAGAATGTTCTAAGTAGGAAGATTGGCTGGAACATATTGTATGGAGAGAAAATGAAGAATCACAAGGATATTCTTCTTACTACCACTGTCTCTATATTTTCCCCAGTATTTCCTATTTTTATCATTTTCATATTTTTCTAATGTTTTTTTAATTTTTTAATTTTTATTTATTTATAACCTAATATTTCCTTTTTTAAAAACACCTTACTTTAAAAATAAATCCATTTCATCTTTTCCCTAGTTTTACAGTGCTGTTTAGTTATACTGCATTTTAATCCTGTTTTTGATTTTGTATTTTCGCTAGTATAATTCTTAGTACTCATTTTCACTTAGGGTTTGTTTATTGGCTAGATTACTCTCTTCTTGTTGACTCCTATTTTTCCCTCTTTTTCCCCCTTTTTTTCTCTCGTCTCTTTATGTATGAGTCTCTTTGGGTGTTCTTGGCTGTTGACTGTCATTTTACCATTAATATAAGGATTTTGTCTTCTGTGCTATGTGGCCTATAAAGTACTGGTACTACAGTAAGGAGTTGGGCCTGAAACCCATGGTGGGAGAGCTAAGTCCAAGCCATTGGACCACCAGAGAACTGATGACCCAATTGAACATTAATCAGTGAGAGCCCTTCCAAAGGCCTCTATCTCAATACTAAGACCAAGACCCATGCAAAGGCCACCAAGCTCCAGTATCTGATGCGTCACTCAAAACCTTTAGCCAAACAGGAACAGAACCCTTCCCATTAACAGAAAGGCAGCCCAAAGCTATACAAAACCCAGAGACATCCAAGACATATTACTGGACATGGTGCTACTCTTCAGATAAATAAGATCCAGCTCCATCCAGCAGAAAAAAGGCACAAGCTTCCCGACTAGGACACCCTCAACACATTGGTTGAACCCTACCCATGGGGAGCAGACACCACAATTAAGGGGAACTACAATATTCAAGCCTGTAGAGAAGAGACTCAAAACACATTAAGTTAAACAAAATGAAAAGACAGAGAAACATACCACAGATGAAGGAACAGTAAAAACCCACATGAACAAACAAATGAAGAGGAAATAAGCAGTCTATCTGAAAAAGAATTCAGAGTATTGATAGTAAAGATGATCCAAAATCTTGGAAATAAAATAAAGGCACAGATAAGTAAATTGGAGGCACTTATCAAGAAGAAGCAAGAACTGTTTAACAAGGATCTAGAAGAATTAAAGAATAGATAATCAACAATGTAAAACACTGAGATGAAACAATAACTGAGATGAAAAATATACTAGAAGAAATGAATAGCAGAATAACTGAGGCAGAAGACCAGATAAGTGAACTGAAAGATAGAATTGTGGAAATAACTGAAGAGAGCAAAGAAAAATGAATAAAAAGAAATAAGGAGAGTCTCAGAGACCCCTGGAACAACACCAATTGCACCAAAATTTGAATTATAGGTGTCTCAGAAGAAGAAGACCAAAAGAAAGTATATGAGAAAACATTCGAGGAAATTATAGTCAAAAACTGCCCTAACATAGGAAAGGAAACAGCCACCCAAGTCCAGGAAGTTCAGAGTTCCATATAGGATAAATGTAAAGAGAACCATGCCAAAACACATTAATCAAACAAATGATATGCAAGGTGATCCCCATAAGTCTAACAGCTGACATTTCAACAGAAACTCTCAGGCCAGAAGGGAGTGGCAGCATACACTTAAAATGATGAAAGGAAAAAAAATTTACAACAAAAATTACTCTCTCCAGCAAGAATCTGTTTCAGATTCGAAGGAGAAATCAACAGTTTAACAGACAAGCAATAGTTAAAGAGAATATAGCACCACGACCACCCAAAGAAGAACTAAAGAACCTCTTTAAAAAGGTGAAAGAGGAAAGCTTAAAATTGAACATTCAAAAAACAAAGATCACGGAATCTGGTCCCATCACTTCATGGCAAATAGATGGGGAAACAGTGGAAACAGTGTCAGACTTTATTTTTGGGGGCTCCAAAATCACTGCAGATGGTGATTGCAGCCATGAAATTAAAAGACACTTACTCCTTGGGAAGAAAGTTATGACCAACCTAGACAGCACATTCAAAAGCAGAGACATTACTTTGCCGACTAAGGTCCGTCTAGTCAAGGCTATGGTTTTTCCGGTGGTCATGTATGGATGTGAGAGTTGGACTCTGAAGAAAGCAGAGCACTGAAGAATTGATGCTTTTAAGCGGTGGTGTTGGAGAAGACTCTTGAGAGTCCTTTGGACTGCAAGGAGATCCAACCAGTCCATCCTAAAGGAAATCAGTCCTCAATATTCATTAGAAAGATGATATGGTGAAGTTGAAACTCCAGTACTTTGGCCTCCTGATGTGAAGAGCAGACTCATTAGAAAATACCCTGATGCTGAGAAAGACTGAAGGCAGGAGGAGAAGGAGAGGACAAAGCATGAGATGGTTGGATAGCATCATTGACTCAACAGACATGAGTTTGAACAAACCCTGAGAGATAGTGAAGGACAGGGAACCCTGGCGTGCTGCAGTCCATGGGGTCTCAAAAAAGTGAGACACGACTGAGCAGCTGAACAACATCTTTTCTCTTAGTGCTTTCAAATCTTTTCCTGTTCCTTTGACTTTTGATATTTTAATTATAAAGTTTATTCAGTTTATCCCTATCAGGTTCAACCTATTGGGGTCTTTTTGCCTTATGGATGTAGATGTCCATTTCTTTCCCCAGATTTGGCAACTTTTTGGTCATTACTGCTTTAAATATACTTTCTGTCCCTTTTACTTTTTCTTCTCTTTCTTGAATTCCACCATTGAAGACATTGTTAAATAATGTCCCAAGAGTTCTATAGGTTTTTCTTTTATTCTTTCTGCTCCCATGACAGAAATTTCAAATACTCTGTCTTCTAGATCACTGATTCTCCTGCATCATCAAATCTACTGCTGATTCTCACTATTTAATTCTTCAGGTTAATCATTTTATTCTTCAGCTGTAGCATATCTGAACTGGTTTTTTATAGTTTATGTTTTTGTTGTTGATACTATCGTTTTGTTCATACATTATTTTCCTAATTTTGTTTAGTTGTCTGTATTTACATTCTTATAGCTCACTAAACTTCAATAGGATTATTCTGAATTCTTTATCTCACAGTTCATAGATCTTCATTTATTTAGGATCAGTTATTTGATCTTAATTAGAGTCCCTTTGTGGTTCTGTGTTTCCCTGATTTTTCATGATCTTTGATTCCTTACATTTCTATCTGTATATTAGAGTAAGCAGTCTCCTCTTCCTGACCTTACAAGTTTGCTTTGGCAGAGAACCCTTAACAACTCTTCACCTGAACAGTCAACTCAAGTTTCAGTCCTTGTAGTGTGACTTGATATCATCTGGCAGGTGGGGATTGCTATCTGCGTCCTTCTCGGGAGAGCTTACTGCTCAAGCTCGAGGTCAGATGGAGTGCCTCTTGCTGAAAACATTTGAATAAGACCTCAGGCTTGCTTCCCTGTCCAAGTGAAGCTATAGGATGGGCTCCATGATTTCCAATTTTCTCTGATAGGTTTTCTGGATGATCAGGAGGGGTTACTATATTCAATAGATTATGGAACTATGAATTAGTTCTTCTGTCCATGCAGGGTAGCAGAATGGGTACCAAGGCCAGCAAGTCTTGTTGTTTAGGGACTCAAGTCAAGTAGAACTATGTACTGAATTCTGTGGCTATATGGGCCCACTTGCTTTGCTCTGTTGTTGGGGAGAGTCATTGGCTTGGATATCTGCTCAAGTGCCACCATAAGCAGGGGTTAAGGGATGGATAGATTACTCAGCTTAGTATATACTGTTATTAGGTTTCCTGTTTGAGCAGGCTGAAGGGTGTATGTAGCAGTTGGTGAGGCTAAAAATTAATTTCCCTTCTCAGGTGTAGCCATCATACAGGCCTAATGTTAGTAAGGCTCTTGTTTGGGGACCAAACTAAGTAGAACTGTCACAAAATTTCCCAGACTGGTGGGCCATTGCTTGACTTTGCAAATGGGCAGGCTGCCTGCTGGGCTCTCCACTCAAGTGCCAGTGTAATGAGGGTTTTAGGATGGACAACACAGATTCCTGGGAATTCTGATTAGGTTTCCTGGCTATAGACGGCCATGAGGGCTATGGACTACCTTACCTGTCTATGTAGGCCTGTAGAACAGGCCCCGAGGCTGGCATGTTGCTTGTTTGGGAACCACATCACACTGTTCACTTGGATGCTATTAGACTTGGTAGACTTCTAGATGCTCTGACCAAGCTCTCTGGTCAGGTGGGACTGGGAGCTTCATTAAGCAACAGGCAAGACTGTTAACCTCTCTGCACTGTGGGGCAGCAGAACAGCTCCAAGTCTGAAAAGGCATGTTGCCTGAGGATCCTGAATCAGGCAGACTTGTGCCCTGACAAGTTCTCTGGTAAGACTGGGCCACCATCTTGGCTCTGAAGATGAGTAATTCTGCACGTTGAGATTTCCATTTGGGTGCTGCTGTCAGGAACTCAGTCTGCCAAGACTCAAGTGCTTGTTGATGAAAGCCCTGTCTCTATCACTATCTGACCCCAGTAGTCAAGTCCCACAGATTCTCTGGTGATCTCATGAGGCAAGATCTGAGTGGATCTTCTGAGAATAACCCACAACATTGGAGCAGCTGAATGTTCACCTTGAGCTCTCTTTTTCCCAATGAAGACTCTGTAAGCTCATGGAGGCTCTCTCAATGCAGTGACAGCTAAAACTGAGTCAGTTCAAAGAAACTTAACCTGTAAGTGTTATAAGTTTGATTAGAGTAGACTATATAGTTTAATGTCCTATGAATATGGAAATAGAACTCAAGCATAAAATTTAGTATTAATACCAAGCTTCATACTCTTACTCTAGTTTTCTTTCTAATATGCCTGGCCCAGAGAACATGCATGGGGATCATTCATTAAAGGAATGAATAAATGGGTTAATGTTATACCTAAACTGAAGTTATACCTAACCTAACCTAAAGTCATACCTAAACTGAAACAAGTGGTTCTGACAATGCTGTGGGAATGGAGATAAATAGAACAGGCTTATTAGTATCAGACCAGAAACTTTTACAAGACAAGAGCAAGGTTTCCTGATCTCTTCCTACATACTTATTTTAATATGGCCCAATAAGAACTATCAGAAACCTAGAAAAATGCCCAATGAGGACAATAAATGATTCTGCTCTCAAAAAACTGTCTCTATCTCTTTGCCTTTCTCTGTTTCTCTCTCTCTCACACACACACAATTCCTCTTTTGTTAGGAAGCAGGATATCCTGTAANAGAGGCCCTTGGACTACAAGGAGACCCAGCCAGTCCATCCTAATGTCTGTCTCTTATACACATCTCTGTCTCTATCTCTTTGCCTTTCTCTGTTTCTCTCTCTCTCACACACACACAATTCCTCTTTTGTTAGGAAGCAGGATATCCTGTAAGAAAGCTGGCATATTGTGGCATTAAAAAGAGCACTGGAGCTGGACTCAGAGAATTCTAGGTTTGGATTAAAGCTCTGCCACTTACAACCTGTATGACAAATTATGTAACTTTTCTGAGCTTGTTTCCTCATTTGTCCAGTGAGAATTAAAAAACCTCCTCACAGTGTTGCTGGGAAGAGTAGATGAGATGATTTAATAAAAAGTTGATTAAATAATGGTTAATAAAGTATTGAGTCCCTATATGGCCAACCTAGATAGATAGCATATTCAGAAGCAGAGACATTACTTTGCCAAAAAAGGCCCATCTAGTCAAGGCTATGGTTTTTCCAATAGTCATGTATGGGTGTGAGAGTTGGACTGTGAAGAAAGCTAAGTGCTAAAGAATTGATGCTTTTGAACTGTGGTGTTGGAGAAGACTTTTGAGAGTCCCTTGGACTACAAGGAGACCCAACCAGTCCATCCTAAAGGAGATCAGTCCTGGGTGTTCTTTGGAAGGAATGATACTAAGGCTGAAACTCCAGTACTTTGGCCACCTCATGTGAAGACTTGATTCATTGGAAATGAATCTGATGCTGGGAGGGATTGGGGGCAGAAAGAGAAGGGGGCGACAGAGGATGAGATGGCTGGATAGCATCACCGACTTGATGGATGTGAGTTTGAGTGAACTCTGGGAGTTGGAGATGGACAGGGAGGCCTGGCATGCTGCAATTCATGGCGTTGCAAAGAGTCAGACACGACTGAGCGACTGAACTGAACTGAACTTCACTGAGTCCCTATAACAGAAATTAAACTAAAATGGTTAAAATAAGTAGAGACTTTGTGACACTAACAAAATATCTGGAAGTAGATCACAGAGGTGTGGGACAACGGTTTCACAAAGTCATTAAAGACCAGATTCTTGTGGTATTTGGCTCACCACCCCAAGCATATATATTTTTTCTTTGTGCTCTCATGTTGACATCACTTTCTAAGCATGAAAAGGAGGAGGACAAAAAGACATGCCAGCTGAGTCTATCGCTTTTCATCAGGAAATTTGTTTCTGGAAGCCCCAATCAGGGATCTTTTGCTTGTATTTCATTGGCCACAACTTAGTCTTATGGCTAGTACTAGCTGCGGTGAGTCTGGCAAAAAGAATTTTAAGTGAGTTCATTGTTGACCCTAGTTAAATCATTGTTCTATAAGGAAGAAGAGAAGAATGGATAAATGGTAGGCAACTTGCAGAGTTTATTACAATGGTGTATCTGAAAGATTTTATACATAAGGACAGTCTGGGATGTAAGAGATGTTCAACAAATGTGAGTCATTGATCTCTGAATCTGAGAAAAGTTTAGCTGATGGATGAAGACAAAGTCATTCTGGCCTATTGGATTGGGGTATTCAAGAGTCAGATTTTCAGACTGGAGCTCCCCATCAAGGTGTCTACTTACATTTTGTTTCTTTAAGAATTTGAAAGATATTGAAGAAATCCCTGAAAAAAAAAATAAGAAAAGATTGTAAAACCTCACACCTCAAGATCTTTCCTACTGATCTCAAGCAACTCCTGAAATTATCATTCAGCTTATTCTTTTGAACTAAAGCATTGCATCTAGTTTAAAATACCAACTTGTCACCTTAGAGTGGATAATATGTTGGTCTTTTAAGCCCTTTGCAAATCATCACAACTAAAAATGTAAGACATAAGATATGCCCTGAAAGAATGATGATGTGGGTACTTATGGAAATGTGAAGATGAGGTTTTCCCAAACTAGGGGAAAACTCAGGGTAACTCTGTGAAGACAATCAGATTTATATTCAGATGGTAAGCATAGAAACCCACAGAGAAGTATAAACCCCTAAAGATCAATTTATTCTTTTACTCTGGAATCAACCTGCTTAGTCATCATGATCAAGTTTTTAAGCCATGTGTGGGACACAAAGGCCACCAACAAGTTTTTCAAGTTCTCATGTTCTACCCTGTCCTCCAGTTCACTGACCTATTGCCATGGTTGAAATCCCTTTATGGATAAAAAAGGAAGGCTAGAACAAGAGTCAGGAGATTCAATTTCCAACTTTGATGCTGATTTTTTGATAACATGGGGGAAGTCATTTAAAATAAATATTGCAAAGTTTTACTTTTCGCATCAATCAAGTGAGGATGAGAATCCCCATCTGGTTCAGGGAATGATTGTGTACCATCCTTCAGATAAGTGAAAGAAAGGGCTTTGAAAAGAATAAATCCTGATGTTTAGTACAAATGTAATACATTATTTTCTGGGTTTGTTGTTCAGTCACTAAGTCATATCCAATTTTTTGCAGCCCCATGGACTGCAACACTCCAGGCTTCCCTGTCCTTAACCATCTCCCAGAGTTTGCTCAAAGTCATGTCCATTGTGACAGTGACGCCATCCAACCGTCTCATCCTCTGTCATCCCCTTCTCCTCCTGCCTTTAATCTCTGCAGCATCAGAGTCCTTTCCAATGAGTAAGCTCTTTGCATGAGGTAGCCAAAGTATTGGAGTTTCAGCTTCAACATCAATTCCTCCAATGAACACCCAGGACTTATCTCCTTTTAGGATAGACTGGTTGGATCTCCTTGCAGTCCAAGGGACTCTCAAGAGTCTTCTCCAGCACCACAGTTCAAAAGCATCAATTCTTTGGCCCTCAGCCTTCTTTATGGTCCAACTCTCACATCTATACATGACTGTTGGAAAAACCATTATCTTTGACTAGACAGATCTTTGGTGCCCAAGTAATGTCTCTCCTTTTTAATATGCTATCTAGGTTTGTCATAGATTTTCTCTCTAGGAACAAGTGTCTTTTAATTTCATGGCTGCAGTCACTGTCCACAATGATTTTGTAGCCCAAGAAAATAAAGTCTGCCACTGTTTCCATTGTTTCTCCATCTATTTACCATGAAGTGATGGGACTGAATGCCATGATCTTCATTTTTTGAATGGGGAGCAAAAAGAGAGGGCATTTGACAAAGATTTTAACAGTTTTCTCCTGACAGCTCAAGGGGGAAAATGGCTCTAGACAAAATCAAACTATTATTATGATTTTTAATATAAATTTATTCATTTTAATTGGAGGTTAATTACTTTACAATATTGTATTGGTTTTGCCATACATCAACATGAATCCTATTATTAATGGGATATGATATTAATTTTAGCTCTAAAGTGCTTGAGACATAAGGCTTATTACTTAGCTTGATCATTAACAGAAAAAAAATAGCATATTCACTTGGATAATAAAGGAGTAATAAAGTATCTAAAATGGTTATAAAGGAGTTACTTGTTGAGCCATCAGGAAGAGTACTGAGATGGTACAATTCCCAGAGTCCATAGATTCAGCTCCAGGTACTTAGGCATAAGGAAGCCCAGAAAGAAAAGAGACTCAAGGATTCTACTTGTTTTCCAGTAGATAGAAGAGGTGGAGGAATTGTCTTTTTGATCTCTGAGTAACATAACTCTGAAGTCTCCTTTTCCCCAATGTCCTTCAGTTTTATGTTAAGAACTATCAATTGGTACTATACTTACTGGGCTTCCTTGGTAGCTCATTAGTATAGCATCCATCTGTCAAGGCAGGAGATGCTGGATTGATCCCTGCGTCAGGAAGATCTTCTGGAGAAGGAAATGGTAAACCACTCCAATATTCTTTCCTGGGAAATTTCATGGACAGAGGAGTCTGGAGGGCTACAGACCATGGAGTCACAAAAGATTAGAACATGACTTAGTGACTGAATAACAACAACAACAACAATTATGATTACTACTGTGGTCGACACATTATTCTTTGTGCACTAGATGACAATCTTGACACCAGCCACACCCACAGTTTCTTATAGGTAGCTGGCTACACCTTTAGATCTTGGTCTAGGAAGACATGACCATACTTACATGCATAGCCATAGCTATAGCTATTAAAATATGAATGCAAAATTAATGAAATGCAAACCTATCCATAGACTTGCATATGACTTATGATACTGCCTACTACAAAAATTTGATTGGGGAAATTCTCTATTCTTGAGAAGTTATTTGAACTAAAAAATATAGAGAGAAGGAGGCAGTTAGTAGGAGGACTAGAATCGAAAGATGGTGGTAAAGAGAGACAAGGGTAACCTTCATGGGCCAATTTTCAGCCTAAATTCTATGAAAACAGAGCCACATGTTTAGAGTTAATGAAAAGGGTGAGAAACTGCCTATAACTGAAATGTGAAATCACAGACTAACCATGGTAGCTGCATTACGATCATAGAAAACTACTAAAATGAGGAACCAGTTGCTGAAATCTGTGGAACTTTTTTGACCCATTCTATAGTTCCCTTTTACTGAACACCAGGTGATTTGCTTATCCTGTGCTCCTGGGCACATGTCCCTAAAATAAATTTATCATACTTAAAGAAACAGTGAGTTGATTATAATCAAAAGAACTAAGTCTATATATAGAAACCCTTAACCTCTTGCTCTCTTCCCAGTCTCTGTTTCCTTATAACTTAATCCTTTAAAAAAAAAAGTTCCTTCTTCCACATTTCCATATTCATAAGGTCTCTTCTACAAAATATGTGAGGTCCCATATTCTTAATATGCTGCTACTCAAGTCCCAAGTCTTGTATTTCTAGCAATTGTTAATATTTGTATGCAATGTTCACATTCCTTTAAAAATTTTTATCACATAGCCCTGAGAAGTGGACAAGGTAGTTGTTCTTACCTTATTTTTTTTCTTAGAGGATAATTGCTTTGCATATCGTGAGTTTTTGCCATAGATCAGCATGAATCGACATTATGTATAGATATGTTCCCTCCATCTTGAACCTGCCTCTCATCTCCTTCCCAATTACACCCCCCTAGGTTGTCACAGAGCATAGGCTTGGGGTTCCCTGCATCATACATTGAACTCCCACTGGTGATCCTTTGTACATATGGTAAAGTATGTATTTCAATGCTATTCTTTCAAAGCATTCCACCCTCTCTTTCCCTACTCTTCAAAATTCTATTCTTTATGTCTGTGTCTCCATTGGTGCCCTGCATGTAGGATTCTCAGCACTATCTTTCTAGAATCCACATGTATGTGTTGGTATATGATATTGATCTTTCCCTTTCTGACTTACCTCACTCTGTATAATAGGCTTTAGGTTCACCCACCTCTTTAAAACTATACAAATATGTTCCTTTTTATAGCTGAGTATATTCCACTGTGTATATATATACCACAAATTTCATATCCATGCACCTGTCAATGGACATCAAGGTTGCTTCCATGTCCTAGCTATTGTAGATAGTGCTGCAATGAACAGTGGTGTATATGTGTCTTTTTTATTCTGGTTTATTCACAGGGTATATGTCCAGTAGTGAAATTGCTGGGTCATATGGTAGATTTACTCTGAACTTTTTAAGCAATCTCCATTCTGTGTTCCACAGTGGCTGTATCAAGTTGCATTTACACCAACAGTGTAAAAGGCATCCCTTTTCTCTACATCTTCCCCAGCAGTTAATATTTGTAGATTTTGATGATGGCCATTCTGATTGATGTAAGGTGATATTTCACTGTAGTTTTGATGTGCATTTCTCTAATGATGAGTGACGTTGAGCATCCTTTCATGTGTTTATTAGCCATCTTGTATGTTTTCTTTGGATAAATGTCTGTTTAGGCCTTCTGTCCATGTTTTGACTGGGTTGTTTATTTTCCTGATATTGAGCTACATGAACTGCTTGTATATACTGGAGATTATCTTTTGTCTGTTGTTTCATTTGCTATTAAATTCTCCCAAGCTGAGAGTTATCTTTTCACCTTTTTTGTAGTTTCCTTTGCTGTGCAAAATATTTTAAGTTTAATTACACCTGATTTGTTTATTTTTGTTTTACCACCATTATTCTAGGAGATGGGTCATAGAGGACCTTTGCTATGGTTTGTGTCAGAGAGTGTTTTGCCTATGTTTTTCTCTAAGAGGTTTATAGTTTCTGGTCTTATATTTAGGTCTTCAATCCATTTTGAGTTTATTTTCTTGTATAGTGTTTTGAAGTGTTCTAATCTCATTCTTTTACATGTAGCTGACCAGTTTTCTGAGGACCATTTGCTGAAGAGACCGTCTTTTCTCCACTGCAAATTTTTGCCTCCTTTGTCAAAGATAAGGACCCACAGGTGGGTGGACTTATCTCCAGGCTATCTCATTCCATTGGTGTATATTTCTATTTTTATGCCTGTACCACACTGTCTTGATGACTGTAGCTTTGTAGAATTGTCTGACATCAAGAAGCTTGATTCCTCCAATTCCACTCTTCTTTCTCAAAATTGCTTTGACTATTTGGTGTCTTTTGTGTTTCTATACAAATTGTGACAAAGCACTGGTTGACAATTGGAAAAGGAGTAGGTCAAGGCTGTATATTGTCACCCTGCTTATGTAACTTATAGGCAGAGTTCATCATGCAAAATGCTAGGCTGAATGAAGCTCAAGCTGAAATCAAGGTTGGTGGGAGAAATATCAATAACCTCAGATGTGCAATAACACCACTCTAATGGCAGATAAATAAAAGGAACTAAAGAGCCTCTAGATGAAGGTGAAAGAGGAGAGTGAAAAAGCTGGCTTAAAACTCAGGATTCAAAAAATTAAGATTATAGCATCTAGTCCCATCGCTTCATGAAAAATAGAGGGAAAAAATGGAAACTGTGGGTTTTATTTTCTTGGGCTCCAAAATCATTGCAGACTATGACTGCAGCCATGAAATTAAAAGACACTTACTCTTTGGAAGAAAAGCTATGAAAAACTTAGAGGGCATATTAAAAATCAGAGACATCACTTTGCTGATAGAGATCCACATAGTCAAAGCTATGTTTTTTCCAGTAGTCATGTATGATTGTGTGGTTTGAAACATAAATAAGGCTGAGTGCTGAAGAATTGATTCTTTCAAACTGTGGTGCTGGAGAAGACTCTTGAGAATCCTCTGGAAATCAGTCAATCTTAAAGGAAATCAACTGAGGATAATATTTGCTGTGGGTTTGTCATATATAGATTTTATTATGTTGTGGTATGTTCCTTCTATGCCTACTTTTTGAAGACTTTTTTTTTTTTAATCACAAGTGGACATATAATTTTGTCAAAGGCTTGTCTGCATCTATTGAGACAATCATATGGTTTTTAATCTTTCTATTTGTTAATATGGTGTATCACACTGATAAAGCACACTTGATCATGATATATGATATTTTTGATATGTTGTTGGATTCTGTTTGCTAGAATTTTGTTGAGGATTTTTACATCTATGTTCATCAGTGATATTAGCCTGTAATTTTCCTTTTTTGCAGCATCTTTATCTGGTTTTCATATCAAGGTGATGATGGCCTCGCAAAATGAGTTTGAGAGTTTTCCTTCCTCTGTAATTTTAAGTTTTTACTTAGGATAGGTGTTAGATCTTCTCCAATTTTTTGTAGAATTCACCTGTGAAGCCATCTGGTCCTGGGCTTTTGTTTGTTGAAAGTTTATTCTTTATTTTTTAATGGAAGGATAATTGCTTTACAGAATTTTGTTGGTTTCTGCCAAACATCAACATGAATCAGTCATATGTATCCATGTGTTCCCTCCCTCTTGAGCCTCCCTCCCATCTCCCTACAATCCCATACTTCTAGATTGTTGCAGAGCCCCTGTTTGAGTTCCTTGCAGTTTGTCCATGCTTGTCATTGGTCTAATCATATCTTATATTTATTCCTGATTAAGTTTTGGAAAGTTATGCTTTTCTAAGAATTTTTCCATTTCTTCCAAGTCGTCCATTTTATTGGCATTTAGTTGCTCATAACAGACTCGTATGATCCTTAATGTGTCTGTGTTGTCTGTGGTATCCTCTTTTTCATTTCAAGTTTATTGATTTGAATCTTCCTTTTTTTCTTCATGAGTGTGGCTATTGGTTTGTCAATAATGTTTACCTTCTTAAAGTACAAGCTTTTAGTTTTATTGATCTTTGCTATAGTCACCTTCATTTCTTTTTCATTTATTTCTGTTCAGATCTTTACAGTTTCTTTCCTTCTACTAGCATTGTGAGGGTTTTTTTGTTCTTTTTCTAGCTGCTTTGACTATAAGAGTTGATCCTTTATTTGATGTCTCTCTTGTTTCTTGAGGTAGGCTTGTATTGCTATAAACATCCATTTTAGCAATGCTTTTTCTACACCCATAGGTTTTGAGTTGTCATGTTCTCATTTGCATTCATTTTTAAGCATATCTTGATTGCTTTTTTGATTTCTATGGTGATTGGCTGCTTATTTAGAAGTGTATTTTTTAGCCTCCAAGGGATTGATGCTTATATTTTTCTTTCCTGTAGTTTATATCTTATATCATTGTGATCAGAAAAGATGCTTGTAATGATTTCATTTTTTTTTTTATATATTTACCAAGCCTTGATTTGTTGCACAGGATGTGGCCTCTACTGGAGAATGTTCCACTTGCATTTGAGGAAAAAAAGTGCAGTCTATTATTTTGAGGTGAAATGCCCTGTAGATATCAATTAAGGCCAACTGATCCAATGTATCATTTAAGGCTTG
Source organism: Raphicerus campestris (assembly GCA_006410735.1). Lineage (NCBI taxonomy): Eukaryota > Metazoa > Chordata > Mammalia > Artiodactyla > Bovidae > Raphicerus > Raphicerus campestris. The sequence continues at coordinate 537,953 of SJYW01034647.1, read as the reverse complement.
TGTGTCCTTATTAATTTTCTGGCTGGATGATCTAACCATCAGTGTGAGTGGGGTATTAATGTCCCCCACTATTATTGTATTATTGTTGATATCTCCTTAACTAGTTCAGTTCAGTTCAGTTCAGTCACTCAGTTGTGGCAGACTCTTTGCAACCCCATGGACTGAAGCACACCAGGCTTCCCTGTTCATCACCAACTCCCGGAGCTTGCTCAAACTCATGTCCATCAAGTCGATGATGCCATCCAACCACCTCATCCCCTGTTGTCCCTTTTTCCTACTGCCTTCAGTCTTTCCCAGCATCAGAGTCTTTTCCAATGAGTCAGTTCTTTGCATGAGGTAGCCAAAGTATTGGAGTTTCAGCTTCAGCATCAGCCCTTCCAATGAATATTCAGGACTGATTTCCTGGTTTGATCTCCTCGCAGTCCAAGGAACTCTCAAGAGTCTTCTCCAACACCACAGTTCAAAAGCATCCATTCTTCTGTACTCAGCCTTCTGTATGGTCCAATTCTCACATCCAAACACGGCAACTGGTAAAACCATAGCTATGACTATATGGATATTTGTCGGTAAAGTATTGTCTCTACTTTTTAATATGCTGCCTAGGTTGGTCATAGCTTTTCTTCCAATGAGCAAGCATCTTTTAATTTCATGACTGCAGTCACCATCTGCAGTGATTTTGGAGCCCAAGAAAATAAAATCTGTCACTGTTTCCATTGTTTCTACATCTATTTGCCATGAAGTGATAGGACCAGGCACCATAATCTTAGTTTTGCAAAAGTTGAGTTTTAAGCCAGCTTTTTCACTCTTCTCGTTCACTTTCATCAAGAGGCTCCTCAGTTCATCTTTGCTTTCTGTCATAAGGGTGGTGTCATCACGTATCTCAGGTTGTTGATATTTCTCCTGGCAATCTTGATTCCAGCTTGTGATTCATACAGGACAGAATTTTGCATGATATTCTATGCCTATAAGTTAAATAGGCAGGGTGACAATATATAGCCTCGACCTATTTCTGTCCCAATCTGGAACCAGTGTGCTATTCCATGTCCAGTTCTAACTGTGGCTTCTTGGCCTGTATACAGTTTTCTTAGGAGGCAGGTAAGATGGTCTGGTATTCTCATCTCTTTAACAATTTTCTACAGTTTGTTGTTAAGCACACAGTGAAAGGCTTTGTCATAGTCAATAATGTAGAAGTAGATGTTTTTTTTCTAGAATTTTCTTGCTTTTTCTATGATACAACAGATGCTGGCAATCTGAACTCTGGCTCTTCTGAATTTTCTGATCCAACTTGAACATCTGGAAGCTCTTGGCTCACATACTGTTGAAGCCTGGCTTGGAGAATTTTGAACATTACTTTGCTAGCATGTGAGATGAATGCAGTTGTGCAATCGTCTGTACATTCTTTGGCATTGCCTTCCTTTGGGATTGGAATGAAAGGTGACCTTTTCCATCCCTGTGCCCATTGCTGAGTTTTCCATATTTGCTGGTATATTGAGTGAAGCACTTTCATAGCATCATCCTTTAGGATTTGAAATAGATCAACTGGAATTCCATCACCTCCACTAGCTTTGTTCATAGTGATGCTTCCCAAGGCCCACTTGACTTCAGACTCCAGGATATTTATCTCTAGGTGAATGATCACACTATCGTGGTTATCTGGGTCATGAAAACTTTTTTTGTATAATTATTCTGTATATTTTTGTCACCTTATCTTAATATCTTCTGTCTCTGTTAAGGCCACACCATTTCTGTCTTTTATTGTGCCCATCTTTGCATGAAATATTCCCTTGGTATCTCTAATTTTCTTGAAGAGATCTCTAGTCTTTCCCATTTTATTGTTTTCCTCTATTTCTTTGCATTCATTACTTAGGAAGGCTTTCTTATCTTTCCTTGTTATTCTTTGTAACTCTGCATTCAGATGGCTGTATCTTTCCTTTTCACTTTTGCCTTTAGCTTCTGTTATTTTCTCAGCTATTTGTAAGGCCTCCTGAGACAACTTTTTTGCCTTTTTCCATTTCTCTTTCTTTGGGATGGTCTTGATCCCTGCCTCATGTGCAATGTCATGAACCTCCACCCATAGTTCTTCAGGAACTTTGTCTTCAGATCTAATCCCTTGAATCTATTTATCATTTCCACTGTATAATTGTAAGGGATTTGATTAAGGTCATACCTGAATGGTCTATTGGTTTTCCCTACTTTCTTCAATTTAAGTCTGAATTTGGCAATAAGGAGTTCATGATCTGAGCTGCAGTCTGCTCCTGGTATTATTTTTTACTGACTTAATAGAGTTCCTCCATCTTTGACTGCAATGAATATTATCAATCTGATTTCCCTGTTGACCATCTAGTGAAGTCCATGTGTAGAATCATCTCTTGTGTTGTTGGACTCTTGAATGTTTATTAGCAATTCCCCATAGAGTTTATCAATGAAGTTTTTACCCCTTAATTCTTTGCATTCAGTCTGTATCCAGCTGATGCAATCCTTGCCCCCACCCTCCTCTCTGCCACCAGCTGCCAGTGCTCAGTATCCACACAAGCAAACAGCACAAGACTCTGTGGTGCACACATGTAAGATGCCTGTGGTTTTCCACTCCCACTATGCATGTGTTCATGAATGAGCCCTTCAGCTGTGCACCTGCAACCCACCTTCCACCATTGGCCTCCACTGCCATACACATGCTCGTAGCAAGACCCTACAGCCACAGGAGTACACATTGATAGCAAGGGTCCCCACAGTTGCTAGTGCATTCATAGCTGATCCCACGTCCTTATACTGGTTCTGGCTTTTGCCGCTACGTATGTGTCAGCAAATGACACCAGCCACTACAAAGGCAACTGTAGCTAGCCCCTGAAACCAAGTGTAGACATGCCGCCAGTTCCAACCAAACCACCACCTGCCTTGGCCCCTAACCACTGGGCCTGAAGTCACCAGTGAGGACCATAATAGACTTTGCAGGCTCAACAGAACCTTTGCAGATCTCTCCAAGAACCACACAGTTGCCAATGTCTTGGAGCACAAACTGAGCTGATGAAGTGTAATGTCCTCTGAATACAAAACTGCAGCATGCCCTGAACCACTAGACTTGGGTTCACGACATGCTCTAGTGTATCTCCATCGACAGATAAACACATTTCCTTACTGAAGTCAATGTATAAAGTCTGGAAGAGGTGGAGGCTTCTTATTCTTTTTTTTTTTTAATACATATTTACTTATTTTAAAGTGAAAGTGAAGTCGCTCATTCATGTCTGACTCTTTGCAACCCCCGCAGACTGTAGTCCACCAGCTCCTCTCATGGGATTCTCCAGGCAAGAATACTGGAGTGGGTTGCCATTTCCTTCTCCAGGGGATCTTCCCAACCCAGGGATCAAACCAGTATGCCCTGAACAACTAGACTTGAGTTCACAACATGCTCTAGTGTATCCCTATTCATAGATAAACACATTTCCTTCTGAAGTCAAAGTATAAAGTCTGAAAGAGGTGGAGGCTTCTTCTTTCTTAAAAAAAAAAAAAAAAGAGGAGAACATAGGCAAAACATTTTCTGACATAAATCACAGCCAGATTCTCTATGATCCACCTTCCAGAATACTGGAAATAAAAGCAAAAATAAACAAATGGGATCTAATTAAAATTAAAAGCTTCTGCACAACAAAGGAAACTATAAGCAAGGTGAAAAGGCAGCCTTCTGAATGGGAGAAAATAATAGCAAATGAAGCAACTGACAAATAACTAATCTCAAAAATATACAAGCAACTTCTGCAGCTCAATTCCAGAAAAACAAACGACCCAATTTAAAAATGGGCCAAAGAACTAAATAGACATTTCTCCAAAGAAGACATACAGATATCTAACAAACACATGAAAATATGCTCAAAATCACTCATTATCAGAGAAATGCAAATCAAAACCACAGTGAGGTACCATTTCACACCAGTCAGAATGGCTGTGATCCAAAAGGCTACAAGCAATAAATGCTGGAGAGGATGTGGAGAAAAGAAAACCCTCTTACACTGTTGGTGGGAATGCTAACTAGTACAGCCACTATGGAGAACAGTGTGGAGATGCCTTAAAAAATTACAAATAGAACTGCCTTATGACCCAGCAATCCCCCTGCTGGGCATACACACCAAGGAAATCAGAATTGAAAGAGACACATGTACCCCAATGTTCATCGTAGCACTGTTTATAATAGCTAGGACATGGAAACAACCTAGATGTCCATCAGCAGACGAATGGATAAGAAAGCTG
>SJYW01034647.1:489074-524528 GCA_006410735.1 Raphicerus campestris | reverse complement strand
TACCTCAACATAATAAAAGCTATATATGACAAATCTACAGCAAACATTATCCTCAATGGTGAAACATTGATAGCATTTCCCCTAAAGTCAGGAACAAGACAAGGGTGCTCACTTTCACCACTACTATTCAACAAAGTTTTGAAAGTTTTGGCCACAGCAATCAGAGCAGAAAAAGAAATAAAAGGAATCCAAATTGGAAAAGAAGAAGTAAAACTCTCACTGTTTGCAGATGACATCATTCTCTACATAGAAAACCCTAAAAACTCCACCAGAAAATTACTAGAGCTAATCAATGAATATAGTAAAGTTGCAGGATATAAAAACAACACATAGAAATCCCTTGCATTCCTATACACTAATAATGAGAAGATAGAGAAATTAAGTATACAATTCCATTCACCATTGCAACGAAAAAAATAAAATACTTATGAATATATCTACCTAAAGAAACTAAAGACCTATATATAGAAAACTATAAAACACTGGTGAAAGAAATCAAAGAGGGCACTAATAGATGGAGAAATATACCGTGTTCATGGATCAGAAGAATCAATATAGTGAAAATGAGTATACTTCCCAAAGCAATCTATAGATTCAATACAATCCCTATCAAGCAACCAACGGCATTTTCCACAGAGCTAGAACAAATAATTTCACAATTTGTATGGAAATTCAAAAAACCTCGAATAGCCAAAGCAATCTTGAGAAAGAAGACTGGAACTGGAGGAATCAACCTGCCTGACTTCAGGCTCTACTACAAAGCCACAGTCATCAAGACAGTATGTTACTGGCACAAAGACAGAAATATAGATCAATGAAACAAAATCAAAAGCCCAGAGATAAATCCACACACCTATGGACACTTTATCTTTTACAAAGGAGGCAAGAATATACAATGAAGAAAAGACAATTTCTTTAACAAGTGGTGCTGGGAAAAGTGGTCAACCACATGTAAAAGAATGAAACTAGAATACTTTCTAACACCATACACAAAAATAAACTCAAAATGGATTAAAGATAAAAACGTAAGGCCAGAAACTATAAAACTCCTAGAGGAGAACATAGGCAAAACTTCTCCGACATAAATCACAGTAGGATCCTCTGTAACCCACCTCCCAGAATATTGGAAATAAAAGAAAAAAATAAACAAAAGGGACTTTATTAAAATCAAAAGCTTCTGCACGACAAAGGAAACTATAAGCAAGGTGAAAAGACAGCCTTCCTAATGGGAGAAAATAATGGCAAATGAAGCAACTGACAAATAACTAATCTCAAAAATATACAAGCAGCTCCTGCATCTCAATTCCACAAAAATAAACGACCCAATCAAAAACGGGCCAAATAACTAAACAGACATTTCTCCAAAAGAGACATACAGATGGCTAACAAACACATAAAAAGATGCTCAAAATCACTCATTGTCAGAGAAATGCAAATCAAAACCACAATGAGGTACCATTTCATGCCAGTCAGAAGGGCTGCTATCCAAAAGTCTTGAAACATGTATAATATCATATATGAAATGAATCCCCAGTCTAGGTTCGATGCAGGATACAAGATGCTTGGGGCTAGTGCACTGGGATGACCCAGAGAGATGGTATGTGGAGGGAGGTGGGAGGGGGGTTCAGGATTGGGAACACATGTACACCTGTGGCAGATTCATGTTGATGTATGGCAAAACCAATACAATACTGTAAAATAAAATAAAAAGTCTACAAGCAATACACTGTTGGTGGGAATGCAAACTAGTACAACCACTATGGAGAACAGTGTGGAGATTCCTTAAAAAACTGGAAATAGAACTGCCTTATGACCCAGCAATCCCACTACTGGGCATACACACTGAGGAAACCAGAATTGAAAGAGATACGTGTACCCCAATGTTCATCATAGCACTATTTATAATAGCCAGGACATGGAAACAACCTAGATGTCCATCAGCAGATGAATGGATAAGGAACCTGTGGTACATATACACAATGGGGTATTACACAGCCATTAAAAAGAATACATTTGAATCAGTTCTAATGAGGTGGATGAAACTGGAGCCTATTATGCAGAGTAAAGTAAGCCAGAAAGAAAAACACCAATACAGTATACTAACACATATATATGGAATTTAGAAAATGGTAATGATAACCCTGTATGCGAGATAGCAAAAGAGACACAGATGTATAAAATAGTCTTTTGGACTCTGTGGGAGAGGGAGAGGGTGGTGTGATTTGGGAGAATGGCATTGAAGCATGTATAATATCAGATGTGAAACGAATTCCCAGTCCAGGTTCGATGCATGATGCAGGATTCTTGGGTGTGGTGCACTAGAATGACCCAGAGGGATGGTATGTGGAGGGAGTTGGGAAGGGGGTTCAGGATGGGGAACATGTCTACACTTGTGGCAGATTTATGTTGATGTATGGGAAAACCAATATAATATTTTAAAGTAATTAGCCTCCAATTAAAAAGAAATTAATTTAAAAAAAGAGTCTGTAGGAGATAGTCAGAGTTGTATTCTTACATTCTAATAAATGGAGACTTTGTTTTCAGATTTTTCAGGTTGGGATTCTACTAGTTTGAGCCTCAATAATGAGACGTGTCAAAGAGCCAGGCATTTGCAAGTTGATTATCAGTGTACATTGGTTTCACACTCAATGACCAAAAATCAGTCAGCATCCACAGAATTTGGACAGATAGCTTTAATAGATAAAGAAAAGGTGAATACTGGAATTGCACGCTCCATGACCTGTGCAAGTCTCAGCTGCCAGAACACAGAGAAAGCAAACAAGGTAATGAAGCCCAGAGCACTCAGCCCTGGGACACCTGGACACTGATGTTTCCAAAATCAGATTTTGTGGCAAAATCAACCTTGTGCTAACTCCTTTTATGCAACCTACAGTCAAACACTATTTCTTAGTAAGGTGTTTGCATTCTTCCTCTGACCATAGTAAGGCAATAAATAACAAAGAGAGCTGGAGGAAGTAAGTTCATTTAGGCTAGTATTTAGCATATACCTGAGAGTGGGTGGCAGGATCATATTTAGAATTTTGGGTCTCATTGGGAAACCTAGGCAGACATTTAGAGATTGCCTTCTCAAAATGTGGCTTCCTAGCTATATTTTTATATAGCTCTGTATGCATAAGTACTAGCTATAAGTTATATTCAGCATGACTGCAAAAGCACCTCTGAAACCAAATAATAAAATATTTCTTGTGTTTTCTATGACTATATATTTTACAATTGGCTTTGCCAGTGATAATGGGAGTCATGGGAAATTTGCTACATAGTACCTCCTCAGTTGTATCTACCTAGTATATCAACTTGTTTTATTATTTGTAATGAATTAATATTTCAGAAGGGATATTGGCTTTAAGGAGCGCTGTATCATTTAAAAGCAGCACATAGAAAATTAATTCTTATTCTACTGGACGCCCAGTCTTGAGTAACCATATTTAGTATGTGTTGTCCATAAATATGAATTAATTTAGTGCCTTTAATCAGTCATATTATTAGGGCTATAGTAAGAAATTATAGTTTCTTTTTTCACTTCTATAGTTATTTATTTTATTTTTCTTTCTTCAACTGTAGAAGTTACCTTTGCCTTTGCAAAAGATTCTCAGTTATCTCCTAAAATAGTAACTACAAGCTATAAACGCAAAGTGCTTTAAAAAAAAAAAATCTCTACAGGTGACTTGTTTTTGCTCTTGTTTCCCAATGAGCTTGGTAGGTCCAAGAAGTACAAATTCAAATAAAACACCTACACGAGTCCCTTCAACACTGGAAGATGTGAAATAGGAAAAATACCAAATAAATAGAAGCAACTTCAGACAGTTCATGTAGATCATTTCTCTTCTCAGTTGATACCTTTTTAGAATAACTAGCAGAGTCTACTCATTCAGGGTCCCAGGATTTGTATATGTATTCATTTCATAAAGATTTATTCTATACTTGACCAAGAAAGTTTTATATCCTAAATGTTTCTGGAAACACTCCCCCAGTTCAGGCCTGCATCATCTTTTTCATTTCGTTATTAATGCCTTGAGATTTGTCTCCCTCCATTTATTTGTATGCCCTTCAAATTCATCCCTCCCATAGTGTTTAGAATCACCTGTCTCAAAGCACATGTGACCATGAACCACTCCTCAAATCATATTAATATCTAGACATCTTAAAGTGACATGTGATGCTTTCATAATCTGACTTCTACCTGAAGCTCCATCTCTTGCCTTTTCTGTCTTTTGCTCTGGAATCCTGAACTGCTGATGATACCCTCCTCTCCTATCCCAAATCTACATGATACTGCAAAATACACAAACCATCAGGGAAACATGACACCAACAAAAGAATACAGTAAACTTTCAGTAACAGATACCCAAGAAATGGAGATTAATGAACATACATGAACTGGTTGACAAATCATTCAAAATAACAATTCTAAAGACGTTCTAAGGATCTGGTAGACAGACTGAACTATTATGGGCAGAGTTTTGACCAAATCCATCTAGAAGAAAAAGAAATACAAGAAGGCAACGTGGTTGTCTGAGGACGCCTTACAAATAGGTGAAAAAAGAAGAGAAGCAAAAGGCAAAGCAGAAAGGGAAAGTGAGAGGTCGGGCATGTTCGGGCATGTCGTGATGAAAAGCCCCAGAAAAGGGTCGTGGAAGGCCACCGTCCAAACAGGAACCAGAAGTGGATCAAACTTCTGGGAACCAACCCCATGGCCTGCCCCAATCAAGGGCCAACATGGAGCCCTTAGACGCCAATCAGCCCGCGCTTTCTTCCTCATATGGGAGGACCTGGCTTGAACGCCAGCCCTGACTATAAAACCCCCTTCCGTAACCGCCATACTTCGCAGACTCCCTTTGTTCCCTTGCCCGCTTGTCCCTGGGAGTTCTGCCCAAGAGCGACCACCCAATAAAGGTTTCCATCGACGGTTCTTAGAGGTGGCTTTTTCTTCCTGCGGCATTTCTTACATCTGGCGCTCAACGTGGGGCTCGAGGCGAGGGCCTCCAGCTCTCACCGTTGAGGCCCCCTCGAGCTCCACTGCTGCGGTAGCCCCGGACCCAGGCGGCTGACCAACCTCCCAGATGGCAGAATACGAGGTAAGTCCCTTCGGCTTTGGGACCCGCCATCCCAGGCGACCATTTCCTAGGGCCCCGTAACCGGTGCGCACTTACTGGNATTGATGCCTTTATTTTTATATAGTATTTTTATGCCTTTTATTATAGATTTTTAAAAACTTGTGTCTATTATGAATATTGCTACACTACCTTTCTTTTTATTTATGGAATATCCTTTATCAGCCTCTCACAATGAGTCTCTTCTGGGCAGCATGTAGATAAACCTTACTTTTTCAATTGGGCATCCTATGTTGTTTGGAGCATTTAGTCCACAACTATTTAAAGTGATTACTCAGGTATGTACTTATTGCTATTTCATTTTTTTCTGATTGTCTTTGTAGTTCCTCTTTGTTATTTTCTTTTTATTTTAATATATTCCTTTGTGGTCTGATGATTTTCTTTAGTATTCCATATGGGTTCCTTTCTCTTTATTTTTTGTTTATCTATTATAAGCTATGATTTGTAGTTACCATGACATTTATAATGTTGACCTATAACTATATCTGAAAGTGAAAGTGAAAGTTGCTCAGTCGTGTCCAACTCTCCGCGACCCCATGGACTATACACTCCATGGAATTCTCTAGGCCAGAATACTGAAGTGGGAGCCTTTCCCTTCTCAAGGGAATCTTCCCAACCCAGGGATTGAACCCAGGTCTCCCGCATTGCAGGCAGATTCTTTACCAGCAGAGCCACAAGGGAATATAATTAAACAGCTATGTCTACTTGTTTCAAACTGACAGTTCAAACACATTTTAGTCTACATTTTTCACTCTTCCCAAACATTTTATGTCTTTTGGTGTATTTTATACCTTCATGCCTGTTTCATAACTGTTTACTACACTTATAAATAATTGTATGGTTTTTTTTCCTTTAACTTTCATACTATCTTAAGTGTTTGATCTTTTATCTTCTTTATATATTTGCTTTTACCAGCGGATTTTTCCCTTCCTATGCTTTCTTATTTCTGGTTACAGCTTTCTCTTTTCAAAGAAGAATTAGAGAAGCCCTTATAACATTTATTTCAAGGTCAGTTTAGTGGTAAAGAACTCCTTTAGTGTTTGCTTGTCTGAAAAATTCCTTATCAATTTCAATTCTGATTGATAGAGTACCCTAGGTTGTAGGTGTTTTTCCTTTAAGCCTTTTAAACATATCATACCCTGCCCCTCTGGCCTGCAAAGTTTTTGCTGGAAAATCAGCCAATAGCCTTATGTGGGTTCCCTTGCGTGTAACACTTTGTTTTTATTTTACTGCTTTTAGACTTCTCTAACTTAGGCAGTTTTAATTATGGTATGTTCTGGTGTTAGTCTCTTTGCATTCATCTTGATAGGAATTCTCCATGCTTCCTATACTTGAATATTTGTTTCCTTCTTCAGGTTCAGGAAGTTTTCAGCCATATTTTTTTCAAATACGTTTTTTACCCTTTTTCTCTGTATTTTCCTTCTGGGACCCCTATAGTGTGAATGTTAGTACACTTGATATTGCCCCTAGAGGTCCCTTTCAGTATTCTTTTCTTTTAAAATATATTTTTCCTTTTTGCTCTTTTGAATAGACCATTTCTATTTTATCTTCCAGATCACTTACACATTCTTCTGCTTCACTTAATCTGCTATTAATTCCTTCTAGTGTATCTTTATTATATCCCTCAGCTCTGACTGGTTCTATTTTATATTTTTCTACTTTGTTAAAATTTTCTTTGTGTTCATCTTTTCCTCAATTCAGTTAATTTTCTTATCATTACTGTTTGAAATCTCTATCAGGTAAACTATTTATCTGTTTCACTAGGGGTTTTTCAAGATTCTTTTCTTGTTGGAAACATACTCCTCTGTCTTTTCATTTTGCTAACTTTTTCTGTCTCTATGAAAATATATGTCTCCCCTCAAGGTGCACTGACAGCCATCATGTAGGCTAGGCTGGAAACAGAAGTTCTGCACCCAGAACCAGGTGCAAACCGAGGATTCTGCTAGGATGAATGATGATCATCATCCCATCTCTGGGACCTTATGTGCTGGAGCATAGGTTCTGAGGGATTTGAATTTCTCCCTGTTGTGATGGAAGTCTTTGCTTTATTTGGAGGTGTTCTTAACCACTGAATTTGGGGCTGCATTTTTGTATTTGTTTCACTTTTTCCTCAGTTTGCATGCTTTGGTTAAAGATGAGGTTTAGCCATAGGGATTGGAGCTACATTACTAAACTTTTTCTGCTTCTTTCTTGATACATGCATGTGCCAGCTATGGTAGTCTCTGCCTTGGCTTGAGGCAGGGCTGGTGCCTGAGCTGGTTCTGCTCCTTCTCCAGTGTGCACACACATATAGATACCAGCAATGGCTGCCTCTACCTGGGTAGAGATAGGGTCAGAGCCTAAGCTGGCTCTTCTCTTTCACAACAGGGTGCATGCACATTTGCCATCATGACCTCCCTCTTTGTTCTGTCAGTGCCAGAACAGGAGGTGCTATAGTCAGAGCCCAGTGTAGACTGGGAGATATGCTAGGTATTTCTGGCAGGCTGGCCAGAGCACTAGCAGTTTTTAACCTTCTATATCTATACTGTGACTGGAAGCAAGCAAATCTGTGTATGCAGTATTCAAGAGTGGAATCTGTTTCTTATAGTCCTCTGGTAAACCTCACTGGTTTTCAAACCAGCTAAGAGGGCTCATCTTTCTGCTGTTGAACCCCAGAGCTTGAGTGCCTAATGTGTATCATAAACACTTCACACTACCCCCCACCCCAGGGATGATCATGAAGCCTAATGTATCACCCTACTCTTCTGGGTCACCTGCTAGAGTTGTGAATTAGATTGTTTCTCCTCCCCTCCTGCAGACTCTATATGGTTCTCTTTTTACAGCCTTGGGTGTGGAAGAGCCATTCTACTAGTCCTCAAGTCATTCTCAGTGAGAGTTGTAGTTTTGAAGTGTACATAAGAGGAGACAAGCTCAGAATCTTCCTACTCTGCCAAATTGATTCTGCTCCAACTGTTGCCATTTTAATTTCAGTTAATAGGAAAGGTCCTAGCCAAAACAGTAAACTAGGAAAAATAAATAAAAACTGAAAGCATTAAAACTTTTAAACTGCTATTACTTACACATGATTATTAATATAGAACAAAACAAAGTGAAAGTCATTAAAAGTAAATTATTAGAATTAAGTAATAAAGTTGCTTGATGGAAAATGAATATGCAGAAGTCAACTGCATTTTGATACCCTCAAAAGAAGAAAGTAATCATGATCCAGAGAGATGATATGAGGTGGGAGGTGGGAGGGGGATTCAGGATTGGGAGCTCGTATACACCGGTGGTGGATTCATGTCAATGTATGGCAAAACCAATACGGTATTGTAAAGTAAAATAAAGTAAAAATAAAATTAAAAACAAATAAATAAAAATAAAGCTGAAACTCAAGTACTTTGGCCACCTCAAAAAAATTAATTGAAAAAGATACCATCAAAAAATATGTGGAGGACCTTATGCTTAGAGAAGTAAAACAGAGAAAGACAAACACTGTATTTTTCACTTATATATGGAATCTAAAAATTAAAACAAATGAATACATACAACAAAAGAGAAACAGACTCAGATCAGAAAAAAAAAATAGTGGTTATCAATGGGGAGAGGGATGGGAGTGGGACAAGATAGAGAAAGGGGATTAATTGGTACAAACTACTAGATAAAAGGGCTTCCCCTGTGGCTCAGCTGGTTAAGAATCCACCTGTAATTCAGGAAACCTGCATTTGACTCCTGGGTTGAAAAGATCCCCTGGAGAAGGGAAAGACTACCCACTCCAGTGTTCTGGCCTGGAGAATTCCATGGACTATATAGTCCAAGGGGTCACAAAGAGTCGGACATGACTGAGCATAAACAAAATTTTCACTTTGACTAGAAAAAAAATAAGATACAAAGATGTAATGTACAACACAGAGAATACAGACAATATTTTATAAAAACTTTAAGTGAACTATAATCTGAAAATATCAAGTCACTATGTTGTACTTCCGAAACTAACATAATATTGTAAATTAACTATATTTCAATTAACAGAAATAACAGAAAAGTGGGACTTGTTTCTTCCTTTTAAGGATATGACACAGAATTTGCATGTTATCTCCATTTCCACTGCATTAATCACAATTTAGTTTTATTACTGTTTTGCTACTGTGTAATAAGATTAAGACGGATACTGGAGAACTTGTTACTTTTAACATTTAACCCTATTTATCATCCAAATATGTGGTCCTCTCCCAACACATCAGACATGTTCAACTCTGTCTTCAAAAGAAACACTTGCATCAAGTTCAATGTCTCTGAGTAGTGAGAAGTTAGCTTCATCATGTATAGATGTGGCTTCCTGTGGTGATGACAGTATACTAATGGACAAATTATTTGTACACACACAATATACAATGAAGGAAAAGGAACAATATGCCTGAAATAAAACAGCAATGTGTAAAAGAAAATAGGAGATTACACAGAAGTCACTGATTTTTTTTTAAAATATAAAATTATCAAATTCTGCTGGGTAGGAATTGTCAAAGCTCTCTTCCTTATTGGTGAAGCATTCTTAATGAGCTCATGTTTCTGCAACATTGAAGGCACTCATTCCCTTGTCCATTATCTTTGTTGGTCCTTGTCCCCCCCTCCCAACTTTGGAAGGTTCTCCTTTATCAGTTATCCTCTAGTGAACATTTCTTCTCCACTTCTAGAATCTTATCTCTCTTCATGGAATTGACAGTTAAATCTGACAGCATCCTTCTCTTCCATAAATCTCAGAACTTACAGTCTCAAGTGTGTATTGAAAGACCAGTCAGCATGCCAGTTGGTTGTTGGGCTACTGCAGAAAAACAATTATAAAAGAGATGTGGCTGGAGTCTACACACTTCTAGAATCCCTATTAGACAGTAGTAATGTTTAGATTGTAAAAGCCTGGAATTAACTAAATGTCTCCTGATAAGCAAATGACTAAATTATAGCTTATACATATTATGTATATGTAGTCATTAAATAGTATAATATTGGCTTATATGAACTTGAGTGGAAAATGATTCATATGCTATTTATGTGAAAGCATAAGTTTTAGAGGCATATATATTACACTTTTTTATTTATAGTATTGAATTTAAAAAGCATGAATGCTTGTCAATTCATGTCTGAGTCTTTGGGACCCAATGGACTAGTCTTTGGGACCAGGCTCTTTTGACTATGGGATTCTGCAGGCAATAATACTGGAGTAGGTTGCCATGCCCGCCTCCAGGGAATCTTCCCAATCCAGGGATCAAACCCACATCTCCTGTGTCTCCTGCATTGCAGATGGATTCTTTACTACTGAGTCACCAGAAGTGTGTGGAAGTGTTAGTTGCTCAGTCGTGTCCAACTCTTTGCAACTCCCTGGACTATGGCTCACCAGCTCCTGCATCCTAGGGGTTCTCCAGGCAAGACTACTGGAGTGACTTGCCATTCCCTTCTCCAGGGGATTTTCCCAACCCAGAAATCAAACACAGGTTTCCCACATTGTAAGCAGATTCTTTACCATCTGAGCCAATGGGGGATCCCTTAAAAAGAAGAGAACAAGATAATATAGAAATATATTAAAATTATTAACTCTGGTGAAGAAGGATGAATAAGACTAAAGTATGAATAAGACTAAAGGGAATCTCTTCCTTCTTAAGTATTCATATTATGGCAATATTTTACAGTTACAAAACTCATTTTTAACTCCTTACAGTTCCTGTTACCCCAGAAAATTTCCCCCATTTCAGAGTGTTTATGAAATACTGTCTTATTGCCCCAGAAAGAGACCACAAAAGAATAACAAGTGATAAAACTATTTTTTGGATTTTTATTTTCAAAATAGGCTTTTGAATACCGAGAATCAATGTCTACTAAATGGTCTGTAGATTAGTAAGAATGAATAAAGGCATAAGAGCCAGGCATTCTACTCTAGTGGCAGGACTTAACAATCTAGACATAGGGATTCAGAAAGGAAATGAGACACAGACCAGTGGGGGGGGGGGTCATTCAGAGGGCCCCAAAGCAACCTGGTCCCTCAAATTGATAGAGAAGCGCANTTCTCAAAGACAAGAAAAACTAAAGCTTAAGGGAAAAAGTAAGCATTAGAATCAGACTCAATTATGCCAAAGATTTTGAAAATATGAGAGAGAAAATTTAAATATATTTGTGTGTGAGGCTCAGTCATGTTTGACTCTTTATGACTCCACAAATGTCACCCTCCAGGCTTCTCTTTTCATGGAATTTTCCAAGCAAGAATACAGGGGTGGCTTGCAATTTCTTACTCCAGGGGATCCTCCTGTCCCAGGGATTGAACCCATGTCTCTTGTGATTTTTGCATTGGCAGGAGATTCTTAGCCACTCTGCCACCTGGAAGGCCTCAGGGAACCTAAATAACTATGATTAATATGTTCAGGGCTTTAGTGAAAGAGGAGACAATATGCAAGAATAAATATATTGTCACCCTGCTTATTTAACTTCTATGCAGGGTACATCATGAGAAGTGCTGGGCTGGAGGAAGCACAAGCTGGACTCAAGGTTGCTGGGAGAAATATCAATAACCTCAGACATGCAGATCACATCACCCTTATGGCATAAAGTGAAGAAGAACTAAAAAGCCTCTTGATGACAGTAAAAGAGGAGAGTGAAAAAGTTGGCTTAAAGCTCAACATTTTCTGAAATCATGGCATCCAGTCCCATCACTTCATGGCAAATAGATGGGGAAACAGTGGAAACAGAGTCAGACTTTATTTTGGGGATTCCAAAATCACTGCAGATGGTGATTGCAGCCATGAAATTAAAAGACACTTACTTCTTGAAAGGAAAGTTATGACCAACCTAGACAGCATATTAAAAAGGAGAGATGTTACTTTGTCAACAAAGGTCTGTTTAGGCAAGGCTATGGTTTTTCCAGTGGTCATGTGTGGATGTGAGAGTTGGACTATAACAAAAGCTGAGTGCCAAAGAATTGATACTTTTGAACTGTGGTGTTGGAGAAGACTCTTGAGAGTCCCTTGGACTACAAAGAAATCCAACCAGTCCATCATAAAGGAGATCAGTCCTGGATGTTCATTGGAAGGACTGATGTTGAAGCTGAAACTTCAATACTTTGGCCACCTAATGTGAAGAGCTGACTCATTTGAAAAGACCCTGATGCTGGGAAAGGTTGAAGGCGGGAGGAGAAGGAGACAACAGAGATTTAAATGGTTGGATGGCATCACTGACTCAGTGGACACGAGTTTAGGTAAACTCTAGGAGTTTATGATGGACTGGGAGGCCTGGTGTGCTGCAGCCCAAGGGGGTCTCAAAGAGTCGGACATGACTGAGTGACAGAACTGAACTCAAGTGAGGTATGCTGTAAAATTAATGCTCACAAGGAAATCTATGATAATGTAGGTATATATTAGAAAAGACAAAAGGTCTACAAGCAATAATCTAAGTTACCATCCCAAAAATTGAGAGAAAAAAGGAATGCAACTCTAAAGCAGGGGAGATCAATATAAAAAATTAGAGCAGAAGTCCATAAAATTATAAGCTGAAAATCAACAGAGGAAAAAATCAGCATGAATGAAAGGTAGTGGTTTTTTCTTTGTTTGTGTGTTTGTTTGTTTGTTTTAGCAATTTAGACTGCTGTTCTGAGTCTCAGTTTCTCTACTAGTGGATGGAAATAGTAATGTATTTTACATTGAAGTGGTATGGAAGAGAAGATCAAATATAAAATGTTATGGCACACAATAAGGGCTTCCCAGGTACACTAGTGGTAAAGAACCTGCCTACCAACATAGGAGACATAAAAGATGCATGTATGATACCTGGGTTGGGAGGATCACTTGGAGAAGGGCATGGCAATCCAGTTCACTATTCTTGCCTTGAGAATCTCATTGCCAAAAGAGCTCGTCAATTATAGTCAATGAGGTCACAAAGAGTCAAGCACAACTGAAGTAACTTAGAATACACAGTAAGGGAAAATTGCATGTTTGATATTATCATTTTTAAGACTATTCTACACAAGAAATTGATATTGATAATAGATATTAGTGGAGATAAATTCCGAGTATTCAATTCAATGAATTAAAAAGGGAATAGGTCAAAGATATCTATTATATCTCTACAAGAAATATCCTAAACATAACACTATCAAACATCATATGATTTTAAATTTGAGATCTGAATATTAAAATATTTAACTCTAATCAGCTGTCTTTTGTTGAAAACTTAAGAAGGGAAGATTGCATTTTTTAAACCATTTACTTAGGTAGCTTTATCTTCTATAGCCACTCTCTGAAATAATCTCATAGATGAACCAGTTTGATTTTGTACATAAAAATATCAAAGTTTCAAGGTGACAGCTGTGCATACTGATGTCTATATTAAGCTTACCAGTAAAATGACTGAAAACATAATTCTTTTTTCAGCAGAAAGAGATGAAGATTTAGTGTTTGTTGATTTTTCTTTGTAATAAACTCTCTCCAGAGATTCAGTGTTTTAGAACAGTAAAAAGCCTGCCGATAAAGTGATTGATATGGAACACTCAGATCCAGAGGGTAAACGGCAGTGTTTAATGTCCCTGCATTGCACTCAGAGGAGAGAGAACCAGACAGATCCAATTATGGAATTTATAATTCAATAACTAGCTTCACTTTTCTAACCCAGTAATTTCATCAATTCTGACTCTTAAAGAAACAAACAGGTATTTCCCTTCTGATCATATAATCTATTGTTATAAATGAAAAAAATAGTAGCATTCCATATGAGATACTAGCTTAGATGTACTTAGACTTATTTAAAATGTAATATTTAATGCCAATGTAACTTTGCTTTCAGTAAGATTAATATTCACCATGCTGCTGACTTTATTCTTGATCATTTTGAAGACCTTTGTACAGAGTACTGCATTATTACTAGAACATCTAGTAGAAAAAGAGTTCTGGTATATAGGTAGATGATATAGTCTCCATGGGCTTTGATTTCAGGATTTTTGACTCTCAAAGTCTTTCTCCCAAGTACTGTAAGATCCATACAATTCNAGACTAATACTCACCATGCTGCTGACTTTATTCCTGATCATTTTGAAGACCTTTGTACAGAGTACTGCATTATTACTAGAACAGCTAGTAGAAAAAGAGTTCTGGTATATAGGTAGATGATACAGTCTCCATGGGCTTTGATTTCAGGATTTTTGACTCTCAAAGTATTTCTCCCAAGTACTGTAAGATCTATACAATTCCTTTAGCAGAAATGAAAGCTTATAAGAAAAAAAGAAGAATTCTTGGAAGGTGAGAAATGTTGAAATAATTTTCAAACTAAATATAAAGTAATATTTAACCTATATATCACTATGGACAACTCAAAAGAGACAAAAGGATACAGAAACCAAAGATAGGGAATTTTGTAAGCACACTGCTTTTTTTGTTTTGTTATTTGCTGTTTTCACCATTGCCAGTCCCTAAATGTTATTGAAAAAATTTTTTTTTAATTTAAAGAGACACGTATTTAGGCAATTTGGTTTTTACCTGAAAAATCAGCAGTAAAATTGTGACTAGTGGAAATTTTTCAATGTGACTATTTTTAGAGACATAGGGAAAAATGCAGCTGTAATGTATTTTTAATATAGTCAAGGANGAAAAAGAAGAAAGTTACAAACCAAAGAATATAGCTAAGGAAAACGCTAGTTGGGTAATGAATATAAGTAGGGACTTGAGAAAAGGGGTGGGTTTATGGAAAACTACCCAAGAAATTTGGGAATTTGTAGGAACATTTTTTTTTAATATAGTCAAGGATCCTGGGGTGAGGTGGACAGTGGCAGGACAAATTCTTCCTATTTAAAAAATAATAATGCTGCTTAGTCTTAATATAACTATAGACTCTAGAGTTATCAGCTCTAGAGTTATCAAGAATGTCATCTCTAGGGTTTGATATTCTTATATTTTGCTCCAGACTGCATTTGACTCAAAGACTACAGATAAAAAGTACTTATTTCCCCTGGGGCAAGCATACCTACCTCTACAAATATAATCCTAAAGGAGACTAACCCTAACTATCCATTGGAAGGACTGATGCTGAAGCTGAAGCTCCAAGAATCCAACAACTCCAAGAATCAACTGACTGGAAAATACCTTGANCATTCTGTTCTTTTCCTCTATTTCTTTGCATTGATCATTGAAGAAGGGTTTCTAATCTCTTTTTGCTATTCTTTGGAACTCTGCATTCAGATGCTTATATCTTTCCTTTTCTCCTTTGCTTTTCACGTCTCTTCTTTTCACAGCTATTTGTAAGGCCTCCCCAGACAGCCATTTTGCTTAATCTGATTTAAGGGGATTTCAATCTAGATATTAATTTAAGTTTTCAGTTACACAAAATAAAGTCATCATCAACAAAAATGTTTGTGGTCTATAAGAGCTTCTAACTTCTACATTATTCTAAATTGCTTGATTAAAATATAGATTTATAAACAACAAAATAAGATTTGCTAAAAATAGATCTTAACAAAGAGAATATAAGAGAGTATTAAGAGAATAGTTTTAACAAAGGGTATTAAGAAAACATTTTTAACAAAAATAATATAAAGCTATGTTAATTTTAAAGCAATTAACATAAGAGAATAAGGAATGACATAATTTTTAAACAAAAAAAATAACAGATATATTATTAGAACTTATGAGCCATTGCTGCTGTAGTTGATTGACTAAGTCGAGTGTGACTATTTGTGACCCCATGGACTGCAACCCCTTGGACTGCCAGACCTCTCTGTCCTCCAATATCTCCTGAGTGTGTTCAAATTCATGTCCATTACATTGGTGATGCTATATAACCATGACATCCTCTGTGGTCCCCTTCTCCTTCTGCCTTCAATCTTACCCAGCATCAGGGCCTTTTCCAGTGAGCTGACCCTTCACATCAGGTGGCCAAAGTATTAAGAGCTTCAGCATCAATCCTTCCTATTCAGGGTTGATTTCCTTTAGGATTGACTGATTTGATCTCTTTGTGTCCAAGGGACTAAAGAGTCTTCTCCAGCACCACAGTTTTAAAGCATCTTCCTTAACACTCAGCCTTCTTTATGGTCGAACTCTCACATCCGTGCATGACTACTGGAAAAATCATAGCTTTGATTAGACAGACTTTGTCTGCAAAGTGATATCTCTGCTTTTTAATACACTGTCTAAGTTTGTCATAGCTTTTCTTCAAAGAAGCAAGAGTCTTTTAATTTCATGGCTGCAGTCTCCATCTGCAGTGATGTTGGAGCCCCCAAAAATAAAGTCTGTCACTGTTTCCAATTTTTCCCCATCTATTTGTCATGAAATAATGGGACTGGATGCCATGATCTTCATTTTTGGAAAGTTGAGTTTTAAGCCGGCTTTTTCGCTCTCTCTTTCACTTTCATCAAGAGGGTCTTCAGTTCCTCTTCATCTTTTGCCATAAGGGTGGTGTTATCTGCATTGTCTGAGGTTATTGATATTTCTCCCAGCAATCTTGATTCTAGCTTGTGCTTCATCCATCCCAGCATTTCACATGATGTACTCTGCATATAATTTAAATAAATGGGGTGATAGTATGCAGCACTGACATNGGTGTTATCTGCATTGTCTGAGGTTATTGATATTTCTCCCAGCAATCTTGATTCTAGCTTGTGCTTCATCCATCCCAGCATTTCACATGATGTACTCTGCATATAATTTAAATAAATGGGGTGATAGTATGCAGCACTGACATACTCCTTTCCCAATTGTGAACCAGTCCATTGTTCCATGTCCAGTTCTAATTGCTGCTTCTTGACCCACAAGCAGGTTTCTCAGGAGACAGGTAAGGTGATCTGGTATTCTCATCTCTTTAAGAATTTCCTACAGTTTTTTGTGATAGACACAGTCAAGTCTTTAGCATAATCAATTAAGCATAAGTAGATGTTTTTCTGGAATTCCTTTGCTTTCTCCATGATACAATGAATGATAGCAATTTAATCTCCAGTTCTTCTGTCTTTTCTAAATCTAGCTTGTACATCTGGAATTTTCAATTCATGTACTGCTGAAGGCTAGCTTACAGGATTTTGAGCATAATCTTGCTAGAATGTGAAATGAGTACAATTGTGCACTTGTTTGAACATTCTTTGGCATTGCCCTTATTTGGGATTGGAATGAAAACTGACCTTTTCCAATCCTGTGGCCACTGCTAAATTTTCCAAATTTGCTGGAGAAGGACATGATAACCCACTCCAGTATTCTTGCCTGGAGAATCCCAGGGATGGGGGAGCCTGGTGGGCTGAGGTCTATGGGGTCGCACAGAGTCAGACATGACTGACGGGACTTAGCAGCAGCAGCAGCTGGCATACTAAGTGTAGCATTTTAACAGCATCGTCCTTTAGGATTGCTAGTAGCTCAGCTGGAATTCCATCCCCTCCAAGTACTATAGCTTTATAATAATGCTTCCTAATGCCCATTTGACTTCACACTTCAGGATGTCTGGTTCTAGATGAGTAAGCAACCATTGTGGTCATCCAGTTCATTAAGACCTTTCTTGCATCATTTTTCTGTATATTCTTCATATTAATATCTCTTCTCAATATCTTCTGCTTCTGTTAAGTTCTTACCATTTCTGCCCATTATTGTTCCCATCCTTGTATGAAATATTCCTTGGACATCTCCAATTTTCTTGAAGAGATCTCTACTGTTTTCCATTCTGTTTTTTCCCTCTATTTCTTTGTATTGTTTAAGAAGGCTTTCTTATCTCCCCCTCATATTCTGTGGAACTCTGCATTTACTTGAGTCTACTTTTGCCTTTCTCTTTTGTCTTTCACTTCTTTTCTCAGCTCTTTGTAAAGCCTCTTCAGACAACCACTTTTCCTCCTTGCATTTCTTTTTCTTTGAGATGGTTTTGGTCATTGCCTCCTATACAATGTTATAATTTTCTTCCCATAGTTTTTCATGCACTCTGTATACCAGATCTAATCCCTTGAATTTACTGATTACCTCTTCTGTATAATCATAGGGGATTTGATTTTGGCTAAATTTGCTGGTTATTCCAGCTTCCTCTTCACTTCCTACTTATTTATTCTAGTCCCCTATGATGAAAAGGACATCTCTTTTTTTTGGTGTTAGTTCTAAAAAAGTCTTGTAGGTCCTCATAGAACTGATCAGCTTCACCTTCTTTGGCATTAGTACTTGGAGCATAGATTTGGTTTACTGTGATGTTGAATGATTTGTCTTGGAAAAGGACCTAGATCATTCAGTTGTTTTTTGAGACTGCTCCCACATACTGTTTTTGGAGTCCTTTGTTGACTATGAGGGCTGCTTTATTTCTTTTAAGATATTCTTGCCCATAGTAGTAGATAAACTGTAATTTTTAACAAATAAATATTTTAACAAGCTAATACCTTCTTTTATACACTAGAAATAACCCATTAGAAAATGTATCAAGAAATAATCTGTTCATAGTATCAGTGAACATTGGAAAATATGATGGCATAAACTTTATGTGATATGTGTAGGAACTGCATGAACAAGGTACAAAATTGTGAGTGACATAATGAAAAAAATAATAAATAAGGATGAGCACCATATTTCTGGATGGAAGATGAATAAGAGTATTTATCAGATATTAAAATATATTTAACATGACTGTATTATGATTGTATGGTACTAGTATAATCTCAAAGGAATAGAGTAAAAACCCAAGGTAAGGTTAAAAATATATCGTAGAGGAGTATGTCATCATCATGACAATATAAGTCATTGCCAACTTCAGTTCTCCTCACATGAAGACTAACTAGCAACCGTTTATAGACAAGACCTCATTGTGAAAATCCCAGAACATGAGGGTGAGGATGAAAAACTCTTCTTGGATCACAGAGACTGAGGAAGACCATATTAAAGAGTAAGACAAACAGCTACACTCTGACCACATTGTATCTTTTCTAGACCAGAGCAGCAATACACTGAGAGGACCAACACCCCCACCCCCCAGAGGGCCACAATTTCTCTAGTAAAATGAAGGAACCTCAAGTTAACCTCTAGCTTTCAAAGTACTGTGGCATTGTTTCCCAGGAGGCCCACTTGTTTTTCATTTTACAGGGACCATGGGACCATTGGAGCATCTGGAGAACCTGAATAATGGAGATCCAACTGGGATAGAGAAACAATCAGCACTTGGAGTTTGGCAGATGACATTCCTCCTCAAAGGAGGAACAGAATAGAAATCCCAGCCACCAATCTTTCTATCTACAGAGACCCACTATTGAACCCATATAGCTAAGGAGTTCTGTGTACAGTTCTGCCTAATTCATGTACAGAATTCTTCTTAGTTCTGCCTAATTCCATGTACAGTTCTGCTTAATTCATCCAATAATCCATACAGGCCTTAGAAGCCAGACATGGGAAGCTAATTTGTAGGCTTGTTTAGTGCTAAATACCACCTTTAGCCATATCCAAACAAGAAGCCTACTCAGAACATCTAGGAAACTTCATAACTTATCCTATAGCCTCACTTACAATGATGATCTAATAGGAATCCCAGTCAGTAGTTCTGCTCATCTGCAGAGACAAGCCAGTGTACCTAACTGTCCGGGGAGCTTGGTGGCAGTTCTGCCTAATCCAGGTCACCAACCAGTGAGTCACACTGGCTGAGGAGCCTGTTCTATGGCCTTATCTCAACAAAGAAGTAGATTAAAAGCTCCATCTACAGCTGAATATAGCCTACAATCCAGCCTGGCCAGGTAGCCTTGCCAGAGGACCAGTGAGGCTGTGTGGCCCATTCTCCACCCCTACTCATGATAAAGCAGAGAGCCTGGCCAGCAGCTCTGTTCACCCTGCACAGCTAAATCAGTGACATTTTACTGTCCACAGAATGCAGTCAGAAGTTCTGCATGATTCAGATCCCTAACAGACTAGTTATACCAGCTGGGTAACTTGTTCTATGACTGTACCAAAGCTATGAAACAAATTTGAAGTGGTACTTATGACTAAATATAACCTTTAGGCCCAACTAACAATGAAGTCAAACAAGAACATCTAGGAGGCTATGTAGCCCATCTTACAGTTAAAATTATCCTGAACAAGGAGCCCAACTAGTGACACTGTCCATCTGCAGAACTAAATTGATTTATTTATCTGGGCAGGGAGTATAGTGGACAGCTTTGCTTGATTCAGGAATCCAGTCATTGAGCCATAATAGCTATGGAAGCATTTCTAACACATTGTCAAGAAAGGAAGAAAATTTATATCCCTGCCTGACTGCTAATTATAGCAGCCAGTGCCTCCTGATTAGGAAGGTTGACCAGAGAGTCCAGGCAACTATAGAGCCCATCTTACAACCATGTTTGAGCAGGGAACCAAACCAGTAGTCTTATCCAACTGTTACCAGCCAGCAGATCTCAGGAAGCAGTCTTGCCAAAATAGAGACAATAGCAAGCCACATTTACCTAAAGATGTTACCAGTTGAATTATCCATAATCCTAAAATGAACTGACTGATGAAGAAGATTTACTGCCAAAGTGAACCTGTAATGTCTTGACGAAGAGACTGCTTACTCAAATGCAAAAATATCAATGTAAGAAATGAAGTATCAACAATCAGGTAAACATAATATCACCAAAGAAAACTGATAAAGTTCCAATAACTGACCCTAAATAGAGATCCATGAAATATATGACAAAGAATTCAGAACAAATCCTCTGAAAGGAGTTTAGTTAATGACAGGAACATAGAAAACTAGGCAAAATTTTAAAAATGAATAATGAAAAAAAGAAATAGAAACCATCAGAAACAAACAGAAATCCAACAGGTGTAGAATGTAATAACTGAACTGAAGAATTAAAGAATTTCAATAGCAGACTCAATCAAGTTAAAAAAAGATGTAATGAATTAGAAGATATATCATTTGAAATTATCCAGTGATGAGGAAAGGTAAAATTTTAAAAATGAAAAAGAGTTAAAACAGCCTACAGCATTAATAAAACATGAGACAAGAAAAAAAATTAAGCATTATAGAATCCTAGAGGGAGAAGAAAAGCAGAGAGAAACAGAAAATTTATTTAAAGCAANGGATTGGAATGAAAACTGACCTTTTCCAATCCTGTGGCCACTGCTAAATTTTCCAAATTTGCTGGAGAAGGACATGATAACCCACTCCAGTATTCTTGCCTGGAGAATCCCAGGGATGGGGGAGCCTGGTGGGCTGAGGTCTATGGGGTCGCACAGAGTCAGACATGACTGACGGGACTTAGCAGCAGCAGCAGCTGGCATACTAAGTGTAGCATTTTAACAGCATCGTCCTTTAGGATTGCTAGTAGCTCAGCTGGAATTCCATCCCCTCCAAGTACTATAGCTTTATAATAATGCTTCCTAATGCCCATTTGACTTCACACTTCAGGATGTCTGGTTCTAGATGAGTAAGCAACCATTGTGGTCATCCAGTTCATTAAGACCTTTCTTGCATCATTTTTCTGTATATTCTTCATATTAATATCTCTTCTCAATATCTTCTGCTTCTGTTAAGTTCTTACCATTTCTGCCCATTATTGTTCCCATCCTTGTATGAAATATTCCTTGGACATCTCCAATTTTCTTGAAGAGATCTCTACTGTTTTCCATTCTGTTTTTTCCCTCTATTTCTTTGTATTGTTTAAGAAGGCTTTCTTATCTCCCCCTCATATTCTGTGGAACTCTGCATTTACTTGAGTCTACTTTTGCCTTTCTCTTTTGTCTTTCACTTCTTTTCTCAGCTCTTTGTAAAGCCTCTTCAGACAACCACTTTTCCTCCTTGCATTTCTTTTTCTTTGAGATGGTTTTGGTCATTGCCTCCTATACAATGTTATAATTTTCTTCCCATAGTTTTTCATGCACTCTGTATACCAGATCTAATCCCTTGAATTTACTGATTACCTCTTCTGTATAATCATAGGGGATTTGATTTTGGCTAAATTTGCTGGTTATTCCAGCTTCCTCTTCACTTCCTACTTATTTATTCTAGTCCCCTATGATGAAAAGGACATCTCTTTTTTTTGGTGTTAGTTCTAAAAAAGTCTTGTAGGTCCTCATAGAACTGATCAGCTTCACCTTCTTTGGCATTAGTACTTGGAGCATAGATTTGGTTTACTGTGATGTTGAATGATTTGTCTTGGAAAAGGACCTAGATCATTCAGTTGTTTTTTGAGACTGCTCCCACATACTGTTTTTGGAGTCCTTTGTTGACTATGAGGGCTGCTTTATTTCTTTTAAGATATTCTTGCCCATAGTAGTAGATAAACTGTAATTTTTAACAAATAAATATTTTAACAAGCTAATACCTTCTTTTATACACTAGAAATAACCCATTAGAAAATGTATCAAGAAATAATCTGTTCATAGTATCAGTGAACATTGGAAAATATGATGGCATAAACTTTATGTGATATGTGTAGGAACTGCATGAACAAGGTACAAAATTGTGAGTGACATAATGAAAAAAATAATAAATAAGGATGAGCACCATATTTCTGGATGGAAGATGAATAAGAGTATTTATCAGATATTAAAATATATTTAACATGACTGTATTATGATTGTATGGTACTAGTATAATCTCAAAGGAATAGAGTAAAAACCCAAGGTAAGGTTAAAAATATATCGTAGAGGAGTATGTCATCATCATGACAATATAAGTCATTGCCAACTTCAGTTCTCCTCACATGAAGACTAACTAGCAACCGTTTATAGACAAGACCTCATTGTGAAAATCCCAGAACATGAGGGTGAGGATGAAAAACTCTTCTTGGATCACAGAGACTGAGGAAGACCATATTAAAGAGTAAGACAAACAGCTACACTCTGACCACATTGTATCTTTTCTAGACCAGAGCAGCAATACACTGAGAGGACCAACACCCCCACCCCCCAGAGGGCCACAATTTCTCTAGTAAAATGAAGGAACCTCAAGTTAACCTCTAGCTTTCAAAGTACTGTGGCATTGTTTCCCAGGAGGCCCACTTGTTTTTCATTTTACAGGGACCATGGGACCATTGGAGCATCTGGAGAACCTGAATAATGGAGATCCAACTGGGATAGAGAAACAATCAGCACTTGGAGTTTGGCAGATGACATTCCTCCTCAAAGGAGGAACAGAATAGAAATCCCAGCCACCAATCTTTCTATCTACAGAGACCCACTATTGAACCCATATAGCTAAGGAGTTCTGTGTACAGTTCTGCCTAATTCATGTACAGAATTCTTCTTAGTTCTGCCTAATTCCATGTACAGTTCTGCTTAATTCATCCAATAATCCATACAGGCCTTAGAAGCCAGACATGGGAAGCTAATTTGTAGGCTTGTTTAGTGCTAAATACCACCTTTAGCCATATCCAAACAAGAAGCCTACTCAGAACATCTAGGAAACTTCATAACTTATCCTATAGCCTCACTTACAATGATGATCTAATAGGAATCCCAGTCAGTAGTTCTGCTCATCTGCAGAGACAAGCCAGTGTACCTAACTGTCCGGGGAGCTTGGTGGCAGTTCTGCCTAATCCAGGTCACCAACCAGTGAGTCACACTGGCTGAGGAGCCTGTTCTATGGCCTTATCTCAACAAAGAAGTAGATTAAAAGCTCCATCTACAGCTGAATATAGCCTACAATCCAGCCTGGCCAGGTAGCCTTGCCAGAGGACCAGTGAGGCTGTGTGGCCCATTCTCCACCCCTACTCATGATAAAGCAGAGAGCCTGGCCAGCAGCTCTGTTCACCCTGCACAGCTAAATCAGTGACATTTTACTGTCCACAGAATGCAGTCAGAAGTTCTGCATGATTCAGATCCCTAACAGACTAGTTATACCAGCTGGGTAACTTGTTCTATGACTGTACCAAAGCTATGAAACAAATTTGAAGTGGTACTTATGACTAAATATAACCTTTAGGCCCAACTAACAATGAAGTCAAACAAGAACATCTAGGAGGCTATGTAGCCCATCTTACAGTTAAAATTATCCTGAACAAGGAGCCCAACTAGTGACACTGTCCATCTGCAGAACTAAATTGATTTATTTATCTGGGCAGGGAGTATAGTGGACAGCTTTGCTTGATTCAGGAATCCAGTCATTGAGCCATAATAGCTATGGAAGCATTTCTAACACATTGTCAAGAAAGGAAGAAAATTTATATCCCTGCCTGACTGCTAATTATAGCAGCCAGTGCCTCCTGATTAGGAAGGTTGACCAGAGAGTCCAGGCAACTATAGAGCCCATCTTACAACCATGTTTGAGCAGGGAACCAAACCAGTAGTCTTATCCAACTGTTACCAGCCAGCAGATCTCAGGAAGCAGTCTTGCCAAAATAGAGACAATAGCAAGCCACATTTACCTAAAGATGTTACCAGTTGAATTATCCATAATCCTAAAATGAACTGACTGATGAAGAAGATTTACTGCCAAAGTGAACCTGTAATGTCTTGACGAAGAGACTGCTTACTCAAATGCAAAAATATCAATGTAAGAAATGAAGTATCAACAATCAGGTAAACATAATATCACCAAAGAAAACTGATAAAGTTCCAATAACTGACCCTAAATAGAGATCCATGAAATATATGACAAAGAATTCAGAACAAATCCTCTGAAAGGAGTTTAGTTAATGACAGGAACATAGAAAACTAGGCAAAATTTTAAAAATGAATAATGAAAAAAAGAAATAGAAACCATCAGAAACAAACAGAAATCCAACAGGTGTAGAATGTAATAACTGAACTGAAGAATTAAAGAATTTCAATAGCAGACTCAATCAAGTTAAAAAAAGATGTAATGAATTAGAAGATATATCATTTGAAATTATCCAGTGATGAGGAAAGGTAAAATTTTAAAAATGAAAAAGAGTTAAAACAGCCTACAGCATTAATAAAACATGAGACAAGAAAAAAAATTAAGCATTATAGAATCCTAGAGGGAGAAGAAAAGCAGAGAGAAACAGAAAATTTATTTAAAGCAATAATGGCTAAAAATTTCCCACACATGTACAGACAAGTGAATATTCAGATTCATGAGACTAGAGAACCCCAAATAATTTTAATCTAAAAAATGGATATACTGAGAAACATACTTAAAATTCCCAGAGTAAAAGAACAAAAGAGCAGCAATAACAAAATAAAGCAGCAAGAAAATATATATTATTAACTTCCATAAAATTATAGGGAATCTCTCAACAGAAACTGCAAAGGGAATGGGGAATGATATTTCAAAATATTAGAAGAAAAAAAGACTGTCAATTAATATTACTATTCGTTGAATGATACTACTACCTGGCAAAACTGTCCTTCAGACATGAAGGAAAGATAATGATTACCCCCTCACCCTGAAAGCTAGGGAAGTTCATCACCACTGGACCTAATTTATCAAGTAATGCTAAAGGGAATTCTTCAAAGGAAAATAAAAGGATTATAGTGAATAATGTAAAAATATAGAAGTATATGTGTAAAACTCACTGATGATGGCAAATATACAACTTCAGATTGTATAATATTTCAATGGTACTGCATAATTCACTTACAACTCTACATTTACAGTTAAAAATGGCAAAACCAATACAATATTGTAAAGTAATTAACCTCCAAAACAAAAAATAAATAAACAGAATCCAAAAAAAAAAATACTAAGAATAACTATAGTGACAGTAACTTGATAGTAGATACAGAATATCTAAATATGTTAATAGTGATTTTAATTTGAAAAAAGTGAAAAGGGAGAAGTTACAGTACAAAGTTTATGTGTGCAAATGATGTTATCAAGTTAACATAAGACACTATCAATACATTTGTAAGCCTGATAGTAACCAAGATAGAAACATCTGTAGAAGATATACAAAGTATTATGATAAAAGAATCAAAGTGTACTGTTAGTAACTGTCATCAAATAACAAAAGAATATAGCAAGATGAGGAGTCAAGATGGTGGAATAGGAGGACACGGAGCTCACCTCTCCTAACAAGTACAAGTACGTCTACAAATGGAACAATTCTCACATAGCACCTGATGAACACTAGTGGAGGACCTTAGACACCTAAAAGGACAAGAAATTCCCACACAACTGGTCAGGATGAAAGAAAGAAAAAAATCAATGGGAAAAGAACAACTGCCGTGAAGAGAAGGGGCAGAGGTGAAGGAAAGGAAAGCTTCCCACACTCAGAGAAGCCCCCTCACAGAAGGGGAATCAACTGAGAAAGAGAGAGACTTTGGAGGGGAATGCAGCAACCAGTCTGTGGAAGGCAGAGTAGAGTAGGATCTATGCACTCGGTTTATGCTGCCTTCCTGTGCACCTCAACCTGAGTTGTGAGTCTCCTGGTACAGAGAGGGTCTGGGTGTTGAAAAGTGGACCTTGGAGCCTGAACTCAGGGAGGGGACATCAGTTGCTGTGAGAAGACATTCTAAAAGGAAGGGAGTGGGGAGCTCCACAACTGGAAAATTTTGCAGAAGAGAGCCAGGCCACTATAGACGCAAGATGCCATTGTTCAGTGACACACAAGGGAAGGACCACCTTTACAAACTCCTTCCCCACCCACCAGCTTCTGCCTCCATGGACACCCATCTGAGCAGATTTTTACCACCTCAAGCTAAGGCATCATTTGGCCCTCATGGGCCCATATGCTACCCTTGCCAGGACCTCCAGGGGAGTCAGCCCTGGAATGGCCAAACCTGAGACAGGTGTTTACAAATGTTGGCAGGGACTAGGTGCTAAATGAAGGGACAGGAGAGAGGGCCTAGAGAGAGGACTGCAGTTGACTGTAAGGAGATAACCTGAAGAGATGAGAGTGAGGAGCTCCAGGACTGGGAATGCTCCTAGAGGAAGCGTGATCCGCCTCTGAAGTAAGGAACCATTGTTGAGTGGCATGCAAGAAGTGGGACTGCCATTATGGACTCTCTCTCTACAAGCCAGCCTCTGCCTTCACAGGCACTAGAAGGGACTCCCAGCAGAGCAATCCCATCTCAATCTGTTGCAGACTCTTGCAGGCCTCTGCCATCTTGGGCATTAGAGGGGGTTCCCATCAGAATAAGCACACATACCCCAGTTGTGGCTGCTTTGTCCCTTCTCTGCCTAAGTGATTATGTGATCCCAACCAAGTCTGTTGCTGCTTCTTGTCCCTCCCATCTAAGTGAGAAACTGTGCCCCAGTCAGTTCTAACTTTGTCTCCTGTCACCTAGGGTGAGGCCAAAACCAAAGCTGAATCTCAGGGACTGTGTGACTAAGGAAGAGGACCTGAAATCTCTCCATACAGCTGCACAAGCTGCAGACTAAACTCCCATGATCAACTAGGGAAACCTACTGTTTGAAGAATATCTGAATAAACAAGTAATCCCACAACAGAGACCAATTTAGCTTTACCAAATGTGGAGTTTAGGGGCAAGTATACATGGCAGTTGGCCCAGGACAGAGTTTGAGATTGCCCCCACAGTGCACAGAGCGGATCCAGAGATATACCTAGAAGTATTAGAAGGCAATGTGGAAAGTTGGAAGTCAGCTGTGTTTCACTATAAAGGGAAGGAGACTGACAATGGAAGCCCCAATAACAACAAGAAAATTTGTTAATTTATTTTATTTTTTAAATTTATGTTTAGTTTAATTTTTTTTTAATTTTACTTTTATGTTTTTTAGGTTTTTTCGTTTTTGTTATTGTAAACTTTTTTCTTCTCTTCAGGTTTTTTTTTTCTTTTTCTTTTTCTTTTGCCTCTATCTTTTTTGATCATTCTTGAGTGTTTCCTTTGCATTTCTTTTAAGTTTGCTTTTTTTTTTTCTTTTCTTTTTAGCTTTGCTTTTATTGTTTGCCTTGGTTTTTGAGTTCTAGTTGGTTGGTTGTTTTCTTTTTTTTATGATTAATAATATAGTTTCATAGCTTTTATCAAACATCTTTTCATCTGATATTTAGTTCTTTATGTTTTTATTATATGATGAATCTAGTTGTATTCATTTAATTTTTTAATTTTTTATTTTTTTAATACTTTATTCTACTTTACAATACTGTATTGGTTTTGCCATACATTGACATGAATCAGCCACAGGTGTACACGATCTCCCAATGCCGAAGCCCCCTCCCACCTCCCACCCCACACCATCTCCCTGGATTATCCCATACACCAGCCCCAAGCAACCTGTATCCTGTATTGAACATAGACTGGCGCTTCGTTTCTTATATGATAGTATACATGTTTCAGTGCCATTCTTCCAAATCATCCCACCCTCTCCCTCTCCCTCAGAGGCCAAAAGCCCATTCTATTTCTTATTTTATATTTTCTTTGACTTCTTAATTTTTGTTTTTGTCTTTTTGAGGGGCTGTTTCTTATTTAGTTTTGATTGATTTTAATTTTACTATTTGTCTTGAGTATTGTTTTATTGTTTTTGTTATTTGTCTTGGGGGTTTTGATCTNTATTTCTTATTTTATATTTTCTTTGACTTCTTAATTTTTGTTTTTGTCTTTTTGAGGGGCTGTTTCTTATTTAGTTTTGATTGATTTTAATTTTACTATTTGTCTTGAGTATTGTTTTATTGTTTTTGTTATTTGTCTTGGGGGTTTTGATCTGTTTGTTTTGTTTTGTTTTGTTTTTTTTGGCCATGATGCATGGCTTGCAGGGTCTTGGTTCCCTGGGAAGGGGTTGAGCCTTAGCCCCAAGAGTGGGAGCACCAAGTCCCAGCCCCAAGAATTACTAATAGACATGAGCTTTCCTGGAGGTACTCGACTCTGTTCCATGCAACTGCCTGCAAGCTCTAGTGTTGGTTGCCTCAGGCCAAACAACCAGAAAGACAGGAATACAGCCCAAACCATCAGCAAACAGCTTGCAAAAAGTTATACTAAACTCATGGACACCCCAAAACATACACCCTGAGAAGATATGGCCCATCAGGGGAATAAGACTCAGCTCCACCTACCAGAGGGCAGGAACCAGCCCATTATACCAGGAAGCAAACATAAACCCCTGAACAAATTTAACTACAAGACAGCAGAAGCAAGAGGAACTACAATCCTACAGCCTGTGGAAAGGAAACCACAACATAGTAACTTAGACAAAATGAGATGACAGAGAAATTTATTGAAAATGAAGGAACAAGGTAAAAACTCACAAGATCAAATAAATAAAGAGGAAATAGGCAATTTACCTGAAAAATTCAGAATACTGATAGTAAAGGTAATCCAGTATCTCAAAAATAAAATGAAAGCATTGAGAAGATATAAGAAATGTTTAACAAGGACCTAGAATAACAAACAAGCAAACAAACAAACAGTGATAAACAACACAATAAATGAACTGAAAAATGCACTAGAAGTAATCAATATCAAACTAAGTGAGGTAGAAGAAATAAGCAGAAAAATAAAATGGTGGACATAATTGCCACAGAGCAGAATAAAAAGAAAAGAATGAAAATGAGGACAGTCCCAGAGACTTCTGGGACAACATTAAATCCACCAACATTTGAATTATAAGAGTTCAATAAGAAAAAGAGAAAGAAAAAGAGGCTGAGAAAATATTGGAAAAGATTATAGTTAAAAACTTCCTTAACATGGGAAAGGAAAAAGTCACCCAAGTCCAGGAAGTATCAGAAAGTCATATACAAGATAAATCCAAGTAGAAACACGTCAAGGCACATATTAATAAAACAACAAAAATTAAGTACAAAAAAAAAATTAAAAACAACTAGGGAAAAGCAACAAACATACAAGGAAATGACCATAACGTTATTAGCTGATTTTTCAGCAGAAACTGCATTCCAGAAGGGTGTGGCAGGATGTATTTAAAATGATGAAAGGGACAAACAACAGCAAAAATTACTGTAACCAGCAAGGCTCTCATTGAGATTTGATGGAGAAATCAAAAGCTTTACAAGCAAGCAAAAGTTAAGACAGCTCAGCAACACCAAACCAGCATTGCAATAAATGATAAAGTAACTTCTCTAGGAAGGAAAAACAAGAGAAATACAAAGACCCATAAAAATTAACCCAAAACACTTGAGGAAATGGTAATGTGAATAGACACCTCAATAATTACCTTAAATTTAAATGAATTAAATACTCTAACCTAAAACCCCACAAAAGCAAGACAGACATATATGCTATCTATGAGAGACCTTTTTCCAACATAGGAACACATACAGACCACAAGTGAGGGGATGGAAAAATATACTACATGCAAATGGAAATCAAAAGAAAACTGGAGGAACAATACTCACAGCAGACAAAATAGATTTTAACATAAAGACTGTTACAAAGGACAAGGAAAGACATTACATAATGATCAAGGGATCAATCTAAAAAGAAGATATAATAATTGTAAATATTTTTGCACCCAACAAGGAGAACCTCAGTAAATACAGGAAATACTAACAACCATTAAAGGGGAAAGCAACAGTAACACAACAGTAGTGGGAAACATTAACACCTCACTTACATCAATGGACAGATCACTCAGACTGAAATGTAATAAGGAAACAGAAACCTTAAATGACACATTAGGCCAGATAAATTTAATTGGTATTTATAAAACATTCCATCTGAAAGCAGTAGAATAAACTTTCTTCTTAAGTGCACATGAAACAGGATAGGATATCCTGCTAGATATCCAGGATAGACAGACCACATCCTGGGTCACAAATCAACCTTTGGTAAATTTAAGAAAACTGAAATCACATCAAGCATCTTTTCCAACTACTATACTATGAGATTGAAATCAACTATGTGAAAAAGAAAGCTATAAAAGACACTGACACATGGAGGCTAAAGAGTATGTTACAAAACAACCAATGGATTAATGAAGAAATCAAAGAGGAAATTTTTTAAAAATCTAGATTATGATAAAAACTCTCCAGAAAGTGGGCATAGAGGGAATCTACTTCAATATAATTAAGACCATATATGACAGACCTACAGTAGCAATCATTCACAAAAAACTGAAAGCATTCTCTCTAATGTCAGGAGCAAGACATGGATAGCTGTTCTCACCACTGATATTCAACATGTTGGGTTTTCCAGGAAGTTTGTTCAAGTTTTTCCATTATATCTTACAGAAAAATCTAAACAAAGTTTTTGACCAACCCAATAGATTTGGATGTCCTATCCATAGCAATCATAGGGAAAAAAAAAAAAAAAAAGAATCAAAATTGGAAAGGAAAAAGCAAGACTGTCACTGTTTGCAGATGACATGATACTATGCACAGAAAATCCTAAGGAGGCAACTGGAAAAATACTGGTACTACTCTAAGAATCTGGCAAATTTGCAGAATACAAAATTTATTCACAAATGCCTCCTGCATTCCTATATACTAACAATGAAAGAACAGAAAGAGAAATTAAGGAAACAATACCATTTACCACTGCAATAACAACAGCAAAATACTGAGGAATAATCCTACCTGAAGATATAGAAGACCAGTACTCAGAAACTATAAGATACTGATGAGGGGGGAAAGGAAGATGATAGAGGAATGAGACA
Source organism: Raphicerus campestris (assembly GCA_006410735.1). Taxonomy (NCBI): domain Eukaryota; kingdom Metazoa; phylum Chordata; class Mammalia; order Artiodactyla; family Bovidae; genus Raphicerus; species Raphicerus campestris. The sequence continues at coordinate 493,002 of SJYW01034647.1, read as the reverse complement.
GGGAGATCACTTTCTTACCCACAAATACATCAGAAATTCATTTGCATATGAAACAACTCTTAGAGTACGCCTTCAGAACACTAGCAAAAGACCCTAGACTTCCAAAAATGCAAGTCAATCTCTTTAGAATGAGGTAGGGCAAAAGACAAAGATAAAAAAAGTATTTCTGGACAGGGACCAGCACTCTGGGGAGGGAGTCATGAAGGAGAAAATTTTCACAAACTCAGAAACCCCTTCACAAATGAGGACAGGAGGGAACTTCAGAACCTCAGAGAGGAGCACAACAGAAGGTTCCCAGAAGGCAAAAATGAAGATAATTCACCACAGAGTTTGTTTCTGAACAGCACTTCCACCTGAGAAGTGGCTCACATGCTTGTGCACATAAGAGAAGATGGGACACAGAGTGCTGAGGCTTAGGCTCGGGTATTAGACCCCAGGGAGAGGACCTGCCTGGGTTGACTGCCATGAAGATACTCCGAGGGGGCTAGTACAACAGCTGAAGGAATCCAGGGAAAAGACTGAGTGTCACAGAGAAGCAGGATATCATGTCATTGGGACACTTTAATTCCATGCACATTCACAGTGGCTGTGTGCCCTGGTGGCCACCAAAACCAGCAAAACTGGTAGGAGTGCCAGCAGTAGAATTAGAAGTGACTTGCAATTTACAAGTCCAGAGCAGCAAACGTAAACCAATAGCCACTGCCAAAGCCAGCAAAAATGCCTGAGGCAGCAGACAAAATGCTACCTCTGTGATCCTGACCCCAGAGGTGGCAGCTGCCACCAATCTGTGATTATGCACAGGTTACTGCCAACATCTTCCTGGGAGCCCAGGAAGCTTGAATTTTCCTGGGGACCCATGACATTGGGCCAAATCCTCTGGAAGAGTGCATAACTCACCTCAGACTAACAACAACCGGCAAGTTTCTACCACTGGAGGCACTCATTGGTACATCTCAATTGCAGCTGCCTTACCACTCCCTCTCCCCAGTCTGAGTGAACAAGGGAGCCCTAATAAGCCTCAAACTTTGACCCCTTTTTCCTCAGGAGCAAACACTGGAGGACAGCCTACAAGCAGAGCCAGGCCCCAAACCAAATCAGAACACTAGGGAATGTGTGACTGAAAAAGAGAAATGGAATTAGTTACTGTAGTTGCAGGGGCAGTGTATTAAATATCCACAATCAGCTTGAGATTGTGGACTCTAGAGACAACTGGAGACTTTGAGAGCAAGTACAAGGTGGAGTGAGGCCAGATTTGAGAATGAGTTGACCCCACACTGCTAATAACAGGTCCAGAGACTTTCCTAGAAATATTGGAGGATTTTGGTGTGAGTGTCTTTAGGTATTCTAGGCTGTTGAGTGTTGCTTTCACCAATAGTCTTGGGATATAGTCTTCTGTGCTGTGTGGCCTATGACGTCTTGGTGCTACAGTAGGGGGTTGTGTCTGAACTCCTGACATGAGAGACCAGACTACAGGACTGTGAATCACCAGGGAACTCCTAACCCATGAAATATTAATTTGTGAGTGCTTTCCCAAAGGCCTCCACCTCACCAATAAGACAAGGCACCATCCAAAGGTCAGCAAGACACAGTGCTGAATGTCCCATGCAATCCTTCAGCGAAAAAAAAAAAAAAAGGGCACAAAACTATACATTAGCAGATAAGCTGTCTAAAGCCATAACAAATCCATAGACACCTAGACACCCCAAAACTCACTACTGGACACAGCACTACCCTTCAGAGAGACAAGATCCAGTTCCACTCACAAGAATACAGGCGCAAATGCCACCAATCAGGAAACCTTCACAAGGCACTGGTCCAGCACCACCCATGGAGGGCAGACTCCACAAGTAAGAGGAATTATGACCTTCCAGTCTGCAGAAAGGGGACCCAAAGCACAGCAAATTAAACAAAATTAAAAAACAGAAAAATANACCATTACAAGAGACAAGGAAGAACATTGCATAAAGATCAAGCAATCAATCCACAAAGATATAACAATTGTAAATATTTATGCATCAAACACAGGAACACCTCAATACATAAGGCAAATGCTAACAACTATTAAAGGAGAAATTGACAATAATACACTAACAGTAGGACATTTAATACCCCTGTCTCTTATACACATCTGGAAATAGGCAGTCTACCTGAAAAGAATTCAGAATAATGATAGTAAAGATGACAAAAATCTTAAAAATAAAATGGAGACAGAGATAAATAGATTGGAGTCACAGATTGAGATGATACGAAAAATGTTTAATAAGGACCTAGAGAAATGAAAGAATACACAACCAGTATTGAAAAGCAAACACTGAGATTAAAAATACACTAGAAGGAACACATAGCAGAGTCACTGAGGCATAAGAATGGATAAGTGAGCTGGAAGATATAATACTGGAGATAACTCAAACAAAGTAGAATAAAAAGAAATGATATTCTTAGAGACCACTGGGATAACATTAAGTGTAACAACATTTGAATCATAGTAGTCCCAGAAGAAGAAGACAATAGAAAAAGCATGAAAAAATATTTGAAGAGATTATAGAAAAAACTAACCTAAAATGGGAAAGGAATTAGTCACCCAAGTCCAAGAAGTCCAGAGAGTCCCATAAACGATAAACTGAAAAAGAAATACACCAAGATACATCTTAATCAAACAACAAAAATCAAATACAAAGAACAAATATTAAAAGTAGAAATGGAAAAGCAACAAATAATATACAAGGGAATCCCTATAAGAGTAATGTGTGATCATTTAACAGAACCTTTCCAGGCTTGCAGTGCAAGAGACCTGGGTTTGATCCCTGGGTCAGGAAGATCCCCTGGAGAAGGAAATGGCAACCCACTCCAGTACTCTTGCCTGGAAAATCCCATAGACAGAGGAGCCTGGTGGGCTACAGTCCATGGGGTCGCAAAGAGTTGGACACGACTGAGCGACTTCACTTCACTTCACTTCTTCCAGGCAAGAAGGAAGTAGCATGATATATTTAAAGTGATGAAAGGAAAAAAAACCTACAACTAAGATTACTCTACCAACAAGGATTTCATTCATTCAAAGGAGAAATCAAAAGCTTTACAGACAAGCAAAAATTAAGAGTTCAGCACTGCCACCACCATTATAAAGTTGTAATTCAGCTTTACTACAAATACTAAAGGAACTTCTCTACATAAGAAACACAAGAGCAAGAAAAGACCTACAAAAAACAAACCTAAAACAATAAATGGTAATGTAAATGGACTAATTGCTCTAACCAAATTACAAAGATTGGCAAAATGGATATGAAAGTAAAGAACTCTACATATGCTCTCTGCAAGAGATGCAACTCAGATGTAGGGATATAGACAGACTGAAAGTGAGGGGCTGGAAAACATATATTTCATGCAAATATAAATCAAAAGTAAGTGGGAGTAGCTATACTCATATCAGATAAAATAGACCTTAAAGTAAAGACCATTACAAGAGACAAGGAAGAACATTGCATAAAGATCAAGCAATCAATCCACAAAGATATAACAATTGTAAATATTTATGCATCAAACACAGGAACACCTCAATACATAAGGCAAATGCTAACAACTATTAAAGGAGAAATTGACAATAATACACTAACAGTAGGACATTTAATACCCCACTCAAACCAATGGACAGATCATCAAGACAGAAAATTTAAAAGGAAACACAAACTTTAAATGATACATGGATCATTTGGAGCTGATTAATATTTACAGGGCATTTCATCCAAAAACAGTAGATTTCACAGTTTTCTGGTGTACATAAAATTTTCTCCAGGATAGATTAGAACTTGGGTCAGAATTTTAAAAGCTGAAATAATTTCAATCATCTTTTCTGACCATAACACTATAAGATTAGATATCAACTACAGGGGAAAAAAAAACTATAAAAACTACAAAGACATGGAGGCTAAAC
>SJYW01034647.1:455081-483246 GCA_006410735.1 Raphicerus campestris | reverse complement strand
ATATGGCGGCTAAACAATACACTTCTGAATAACCAGCAGATCACTGAAGAAATCAAAAAGGGAATCAAAATATACTTAGAGACAATGACAATGAAAATATGACAAATCTAAACCTATGGGATGGGGGGGGGGGAACAGTGCTCAAAGGGAAATTTATAGCAATACAAGTCTACTTCAAGAGAAAGGAAAAACATCAAATAAATAGTTTCACATTACACCTAAAGCAACTAAAAAATGAAGAACAAAACCCTCAAAAGTTAGTAGAAGGAAAGACATCAAAAAATTAGAGCAGAAATAAATGAAAAAATATATATAAAGAAGACAACAGCCAAGATCAATACAACTGAAAGCTGATTCTTTGACAAGATAAACAAAATTCACAAATCATTACCTGGACTCATCAAGGAAAAAAAGAGACGATTCAAATCAATAAAATTAGAAATGAAAAGGAGAAGTTAAAACAGATAACAGAAATACCAAGGATCATAACAGAATACTATGAGCAACTGTATTCCAATAAAAGGACAATCTGGAAGAAATGGAAAGATTTTTTAAAGAAGTATAACCTTCTAAAGCTGAACCAGGAAGAAATACAAAATATGAACACATCAATCAGAAGCACAAAAATCAAAACTATAATCAAAAATTTCCCAACAAACAAAACCCCAGGGCCTGATAACATCACAGGCGAATTCTATGAAATGTTTACAGAATAGTTAACACTGAAATTCTCAAACTCTTCCAGAAAATTGCAGAGAAAGAAAAATTCCTGAACACATTCTACTAGGCCACCATCAACCTGATACCAAAAACAGATAAAAATGCGACACACAAAAATGAAAACTACAGGCCAATATCATTGAAAAACATAGATGCAAAACTCTCAACAAATTTCTAGCAAACGGAATCTAACAACATATTAAAAGAAACACACATCATGATCAAGTGGGCTTTGTCCCATGGATGCAAGTATTTTTCAATAGACGCAAATCAATCAATATGATACATCATATTAACCAATTGAAAGATTAAAAAACCATATGATTATCTCAATAGATGCAGAGAAAGCTTTTGACAAAATTCAACATTCATTTATGATAAAGAACTCTTTAGAAAACAGGCATAGAAAGATCATACCTCAACATAATGAACACCATATATGACAAACTCACAGCAAACATTAATCTCAATGGTGAATAAGTGAAAGCATTTGCACTAAGATCAGGAACAAGATGAGGGTGCCCACTCTCACAACTACTTTACAACATAGTTTTGGAATTCTTTGTCACAGAAATCAAAGAACTAAAAGGAATAAAAGGAATCCAGATGGGAAAAGAAGAAACAAAACTTGCACTTTTTACAGATAACATATATAGAAAGCCCTGAAGATGCCAGCAGAAAATGACTAGAGCTAATCTCTGAATATAGTAAAGTTGCATGATATAAAATTAATACACAAAAATTCCTTCATTCCTATACACTGACAATGAAATATGATAAATAGAAATTAAAGAAATAATCCCATTCACCATTGCAACAAAGAGAACAAAATGCCTGGGAATAAACCTACCTAAAGAGAGAGACCTTTATGCAGAAAATCTTAAAACACTGATGAAAGAAATCAGAGATGACACAAACAGATGGATAGATAAACCATGTTCTTGGATTGCAAGAATCAATATTGTGAAAATGACTATAAAACCCAAAGCAATCTACAGATTCAATATCATTCCTATCAAACTACCAATGATATTTTTCATAAAACTGGAACAAAAAATTTCACAATTTGTATGGAAATGCAAAAGATACTGAGTATCAAAAGCAACCTTGACAAAGAAAAATAGAGGAATTAACCTTCCTGACTTCAGACTATACTACAAAGCTACAGTCATCAAGACAGTATGGTACTAGCAGAAAAGCAGAAATGTAGATCAATGGTACAAGACAGAAAGCTCAGTGATAAACCCACACATCTATGGGCACCTTATCTTTGACAAAGGAGGCAAAAATATACAGTGGAAAAAAGACAGACTCTTCAACAAGAGGTCCTCAGGAAACCGGTCAACGACATGTAAAAGAAAGAGATTAGAACACCTCCTCTACCACACACACAAATAAACTCAAAATGGATTAGAGATATGAATGTAAGATCAGAAGCTATAAAACTCTTAAAGGAAAACATAGTCAGAACACTCTATGTCATAAGTTACAGCAAGATCCTCTATGATCCACATCCTTGAATAATAAGAAATAAAAACAAAATTAAACAAATTTGACCTAATTAAACTTAAAAGCTTTTACACAATGAAGGGAACTCTAAGCAAGATGAAAAGACAATCCTCAGAATGGGAGAAACTAATAGCAAATGAAAAACTGGCAAAGAGTTAATCTGCAAAATATACAAGCAACTCATGCAGCTCAATACCAGAAAAACAAACAAACCAATCAAAAAGTGGGCAAAAGATCTAAACAGACCTTTACCCAAAGAAGACATAGCAAAGATGGATAAATCAAATGGCTAATAAACACATGAAAAGATGCTTAACATTGCTCATTGTTAGAGTAATGCAAATCAAATGCATGAGCTATCACCTTAAAATGGCCAGAGAGTCCATCACCAAAAATACCCTACAAACAATAAGAGGTGGAGAGTGTGGTGAAAAAGGAACCCTCTTGCCCTGTCAGTGAAAATGTAAATTGATTCAGCCACTATGGAGAACAGTATAGAAATTCCTTAAAATCTAGGAGTAAAACTACCATGCTGTGCTGTGCTTAGTTGTGCAGTCATGTCTGACTCTTTGCAACCCCATAGACAAGCCTGCCAGCCTCCTTTGTCCATAGGGATTCTTCAGGTAGGAATACTGGAGTGAGTTGCCATGCCCTCCTCCAGGGGATCTTCCCAGACCACGGAACGAACCCAATTCTCCCGCATTGCAGGCAGATTCTTTACTGTCTGAACCACCAGTGAAGCCCAAGCACAGGGTTCCTCCTGACCCAGGAATCGAACTGGGGTCTTCTGAATTGTAGGTGGATTATTTACCAGCTGAGCTACTTGGGAAGCCCAAAACTACCATATGACACTGCAATCCCACTTCTGGGCATATACCCTGAGAAAACCACTATTGAAACACACACATGTACCCCAGTCTTTCCAGCACTACTTACAATAGCCAGGACATGGAAGCAACCTAGTTGTCCATTGGCAGATGAATGGATAAAGAAGTTGTGATACATACATACAATGGAATATTACTCAGACATAAGAAGGAACATATTCAATTCATTTTAATGAGGTAGACAAACTTAGAGCCTATTATACTGCATGAGAGAGATGAGATACTTGTGCTCAGTTGAGTCTGACTCTTTGGGACGCTATGGATTAGCCCACCAGGCTTCTCTGTCCATGAAATTTTCCAGGCAAGAATACTGGAGGGTGTTCCATTTTCTTCTTCAGAGGATCTCCTGGACCCAGGGATCAATTCCAGTTCTCTTCCATCTCCTGCATTGGTAGGCCAATTCTTTACCTGTAGCACCACCTGGGAAGCCCTATATAGGGTGAAGTAAGTAAGAAAGAGAAAACAAATGTTATATATTAACATATATATATGAAATCTAAGAAGATGACACAGATAAGCCTATCTTCAGGGAAGCAGTGGAGATGCAGATATAAAGAACAGACTGGTGGACAGAGTGGGTGAAGGAGAGGGAGGAACGAATTGAAAGAATAATGCTGAAACATGTACATTACGATATGTAGAAGAGATAGCCAGTGGGAATTTGCTGTATTATTCAGAGAGCTCAAACCTGGTGGTCTCTGACAACATAGAGGAGTGGCCTGGGGTGGAAGGTAGTATGAGGTTCAAGAGAGATGGGACATACATATACCTATGACAGATTCATGTTGATATATGGCAGAAACTAATATTATAAAGCCATTATCATCCAATTAAAAATAAATTTCAGAAAAAATCCTAATGAAATATCAGAGAAAACACAAACAGATGGAGAGATATGCCATATTCTTAGTTTTGAAGAATCAATATTGTAAAAATGACTATACTGCCCAAAGCAATCTACAGATTCAATGCAATCCCAATTAAATTACCAAAGACATTTTTCACAGAATTACAACAATTCTACACTTCATATGGAAACACAAAAGACACTGAGTAGCCAAAACAATCTTGAGAAAGAAGATTCCTGGATGAATCAGGCCCCTTGACCTCAGACTATACAAAGCTACAGTCATCAACAACAACAAAACAAGTGGGATACTTACAGAATAACAGAGANTTTCTGAAAAAGTTGTGATCACTTGAGTCATATTTTAAGTACACAATGAACTGTTTCTATTTCACCAGTAAAGGTATTGATCATTAGAAAACAAGGAAGCAAGGTAGGAAACAAGGAGCAAAGGATATACAAAGAGTCAGAAAGCAGTAAAGAAAATGGAAATAGTAAGTCTATCTATTAATAATTAGTTTAAATTAAAGGGATTATTATAGCTAAAGATGTGAGATTGCTGAACTGATTTTTCAAAAGCCCAATAGCCAATGATACATTGCCCTGTCTCTTATACACATCTCACCATGTGGTGTGTGTGCTCATTAGTGTCTAATTCTTTGTGAGCCCATGGATTCTAGTCCACCAGGTTCCTCTCTGTGTGGAATTTTTCTGGCAAGAATACTGAAGTGGGTTTCCATTTCCTACTCCAGGGGATCTTCCCACACCTGGGATCAAATGTGCATTTCCTATCTCCTGCATTGGCAGGTGGATTCTTTACCACTGAGCTACCTGGGAAGCCCATCCCTAACACCATACACAAACAAACAAACAAAAAAAAACTCAAAATGGATTAAAAACCTAAATGCAGAGGCAGATATCATATAACTCTTACAGGGAAATATAGATAGAACATTCCAGCATAAATCTCAGCAAGATATTTTCTCTGTCCACCTCCTAGAATAATAAATATAAAAGCAAAAATAAGCAAATTAGACCTAATTAAACTTAAAAGCTTTTGTATCACAATGAAACCATAAACAGGATGAAAAAACAAAACTCACAATGAGAGAAAATATTTGCAAATCAAACAACCAACAATAAGTTGATCTCCCAAATAAACAAACAGCTCATGCAGCTCAATATCAAAAATATTAACAACCCAGTCAAAAAATGGGTGGAAGACCTAAATATACATTTTTCCATAGAAGACGTATAGATGGCCAAAAAACATATTAGAAGATGTTCAACATTATTATTAGAGAAATGTAAATCAAAATTAAAATGAGTTTTCACCTCACAGAAAACTGAGTGGTTGTTATCAAAATTATATAAACAGTAAATGCTACAGATTGTGGAGAAAAAGGAACACTCCTATACTGTTGGTGGGAGTGTAAATTGTTGCAACCACTATGGAGGTTCCTTAAAAAAAAAACAATTAAAAATATACCATATAATCTAATAATCTCATTGCTAGAAATATAATCGGAAAAAAATTCATCGTTGAAAAAGATGCATATAGTCTTATGTCCATTGCAGCACTATTTCCAATAGCCAGCACAAGGAACTTCCCAAATGCCCATTGACAGAGGAATTCATAAAGAAGATGTGGTATATATGTATATATATACACAATGGAATGCTAGTCATGGAAAAAAAATAAAATAGTGTCATATCTAGAGATGTGGATAGACTTAGAGACTGTTGTACAGAGTGAAGTAAGAAAGAGAAAAATAAGTATAATACTAAATATCATATAATACCACTTGAAAGTAGAGTCACAGATGTAGAGATCAAACTTCTGGTTACCAAGGGAAAAGGAGTGATGGGATGAATTGGGAGATTGTGACTGGCATATATTCGCTCATACATGCGTGCTAAATAGCTTCAGTCATGTTTGACTCTGCAACCCTATAGATAGACTGCAGCCCACCAGGCTCCTCTGTCCATGGGATCCTCCAGGCAAGAGTAATGGAGTGGGTTACCATGCGTTCCTCCAGGGGTCCCGACCCAGGGATCTAACCCTCATCTGTTCTGTCTCCTGCATTTGGCAGGTGGGTTATTTACACTAGTGCTACCTAGAAAATCCATATATTGATTACTACATATAAAATAGATAATTAAATGAGAAACTAATGTACAGCATAGGGAACTTTGCTCAGCATTCTGTGATGGCCTAAATGGGAAGGAAATCTAAAAAGGAATGGATATATGTATGCATATGACTGATTCATTTTTCTGTACAGCAAGAAACTACCACAATATTATAAAGCAAATGTACTCCAATAAAATGTAATTTAAAAAAGGTTGGTGTAGATTAGTTATCAAATCTTCTAGGAAATGATTATTTAACCAGCTGGAAATCAATATAACTTGCACTATTTGCTATACATCTCTCCATAAATCAACTAGGATACTATAAATGATATCTTGTCTAAGATACTGAGAGGTACATTCACTGCCTTGACCTTCCAACACAATCATGCTTTAAAGAAATTATTAATAAATCCTATTTATACTTCACCATTCATATTTTCTTGAGCACCTTTCTGTCACCAACTCTTGATTTTTCCTCCTGACCTGTGGCTTACCTAGCATCAGACATTGGTCCTATCTAGAAACTTGCTTCCTTCTTTTTTTTTTACTCAAACTATACAATGTAGTTTTTGTCTCCCTAAATACATTATCAGTTCAGTTCAGTCACTCAGTCGTGGCCAACTCTCTGTGACCCCATGAATCGCAGCACGCCAGGCCTCCTTGTTCATCACCAACTCTCAGAGTTCACACAAACTCACATCCATTGAGTCAGTGATGCCATCCAGCCATCTTATCCTTTGTCGTCCCCTTCTCCTCCTGCCTTCAATCTTTTCCAGCATTGGGGTCTTTTCCAATGAGTCAGTTCCTCACATCAAGTGGCCAAAGTATTAGAGTTTCATCTCCAGCATCAGTCCTTCCAACGAATATTCAGGACTGATTTCCTTTAGGATGGACTGGTTGGATCTCCTTGTAGTCCAAGGGACTCTCAAGAGTCTTCTCCAACACCACAGTTCAAAAGCATCAATTCTTTGGTGCTCAGCTTTCTTTATAGTCTAACTCTCATATCCATACATGACTCCTGGAAAAATCATAATTTTGATTAGATGGACCTTTGTTGGCAAAGTAATGACTCTACTTTTTAATATACTGTCTAGGTTGGTCATAGCTTTTCTTCTAAGAAGCAAGCATCTTTTAATTTCATGGCAATGGTCACTACCTGCAGTGATTTTGGAGCCCCACAAAATAGTCTCCTACAGTTTCCATTGTTTTCCCATCTCTTTGCCATGAAGTGATGGGACCAGATTCCATGATCCTAGTTTTCTGAAAAAGTTGTGATCACTTGAGTCATATTTTAAGTACACAATGAACTGTTTCTATTTCACCAGTAAAGGTATTGATCATTAGAAAACAAGGAAGCAAGGTAGGAAACAAGGAGCAAAGGATATACAAAGAGTCAGAAAGCAGTAAAGAAAATGGAAATANTGGAGGATAATTGCTTTACAGTGTTGTGTTGTTTCTGCTATACAACAATGTGAGTCAGCCATAAGTATACATATGCCCTCTCCCTCTTGAACCTCCCTCCCACCCTCACCCCATCTTACCTCTCTAAGTTGTCTTTAGCTTTTGACATTTTAACTATAATGTTTTTGTATAGTTCTCTGGTTTCATCTTATTTGGAACTTTCTGGGCTCCTTGGACCTGTATATCTCTTGCTTTCCTCATGTTAAGGAAGTTTTCAGTCATTATTTCTCCAAATAAGTTTCCTACCCCTTTCTCTCTCTTTTCTCATTCTAGGACCACTACAATGGGAATGTTGGTCCATTTGATGATGTCTCACAAACCTTGAAGCTCTAGTCATTCTTGATTTGTTTTGCTACTCTGAGTCCCACTACCATGCCTTGGAGTTAATTGATCTTTTCTTCTGCTCCATCTGATCTTTTGTTAAATCCCTCTATTATATTTTTCAACTCATTTACTGTTTTCTTCATCTCTGTGACTTCTATTTGGTATTTTATCATATTTTTTATGTTGAAATTCTCGCTTTGTTCATCCATTCTTCTTCCTGAGCTCATTAACAACTTTATGAGCATTATTTTAAATTCCTAATTAAGTATATTACATATCTTTCATCAAGTTACTTTTTATGAGATTTTATTTTTGGTTTTAAGCACATTCCTCTGTTTCTTCTTTTCCCTTGACCTTCTGTTTTGGTTTCAATCCATTGGATAAAACAGCCATGGCGCCAAATCTTTTTTAAGATTTATCTATTTATATATTAACTGCAGTGGGTCTTTATTGTTGCACATGGGCTTCCTCTAGTTACAACGAGTGGGAGGTACTCCTCATTGCAGTGTGCAGGCTTCTAATTGTGGTGGCTTCTTTTGTTGCATAGCACAGGCTCTAATTACACAAGTTTCAATAGTTGGAGCACATGGGCTCAGTAGCTTGGCTCATGAGCGCTAGAGAACTGACTCAGTATTTGTGATGCTCAGGTTTAATTGCTCCACAGCATGTGGGATCTTCACAGACCAGGGATTGAACTGGTATCTCTTGCACAGCGTGGTAGATTTTTAACCACTGTACCACCAGGGAAACCCCTGATCCCAGTCTTGAAGGAGTGGTTTCATGTTGGAGATTAACCTTATTGTTCAACCCTGCCTAAGCCCTAGGCTGTCTCTCAAACTTATTTATTATACAAGTAGACTACTTCATTTTAGTGGCTCCCAATAGTTTAGGGAGTGGTGGCTGTGTGGGTGAAGGAGGGCTAAGAAGAGCTACTCCATGTTCAAGGTCAGGAGGGGCAGCTGTGAGGAGATATCCCTCCTTCAGGTAAGGAGCAGTGTCTGCGCTTTGCTGGAGCACCCATGAAGAGATATCCCACATCCAAGGTAAGAGAAACCCAAGTAAGATGGTTGGTGTTGTGAAAGGCACCAGAGGGCAGACACACTGAAACTATAATCACAGAAAACTAGTCAATCTAATCACACTAGGACCACAGCCTTGTCTAACTAAATGAAACTAAGACATGCCCGTGGGACAACCCAAGATGGGCAGGTCATGGTGGAGAGGTCTGACAGAATGTGGTCCACTGGAGAAGGGAATGGCAAACCACTTCAGTATTCTTGTCTTGAGAACTCCAAGTATGAAAATGTGAAATGATAAGATACTGAAAGAGGAACTCCCTGCATCAGTAGGTGCCCAATATGTTACAGGAGATCAGTGGAGAAATAACTCCAGAAAGAATGAAGGGATGGATCCAAAGCAAAAACAACACCCAGTTGTGGATGTAACTGGTGATAGAAACAAGGTACAATGCTGTAAAGAGCAATATTGCATAGCAACCTGGAATGAAGCAGGGCAAAGGCTAATGGTTTTGCCAAGAGTCACTGGTCATAGCAAACACCCTCTTCAAACGACTCAAGAGAAGACTCTACACCTGGACACTACCAGATGGTCAACACTAAAATCAGATTGATTATATTCTTTGCAGCCAATGATGGAGAAGCTTTATACACTCAGTAAAAACAAGACCAGGAGCTGACTGTGGCTTAGATCATGAACTCCTTATTGCCAAATTCAGACTCAAATTGAAGAAAGTAGGGAAAACCACTAGACCATTCAGGTATGACCTAAATCAAATCCTTTATGATTATACAGTGGAAGTGAGAAATAGATTTAAGGGCCTAGACCTGATAGATAGAGTACCTGATGAACTATGGACTATGGAGGTTCGTGACATTGTATAGGAGACAGAGATCAAGACCATCCCCATGGAAAAGAAATACAGAAAAGCAAAATGGCAGTCTGGGGAAGCCTTACAAATAGCTGTGAAAAGAAGAGACCTGAAAAGCAAAGGAGAAAAGGAAAGATATAAGCATCTGAATGCAGAGTTCCAAAGAATAGCAAGAAGAGATAAGAAAGCCTTCTTCAGAGATCAATGCAAATAGAGAAAAAGAACAGAATGGGAGTGACTAGAGATCTCTTCAAGAAAACTAGAGATACCAAAGGAACATTTCATGCAAAGATGGGCTCGATAAAGGACCCAAATGATATGGACCTAACAGAAACAGAAGATATTAAGAAGAGGTGGCAAGAATATACAGAACTGTACAAAAAGATCTTCATGACCAAGATAATCACTATGGTGTGGTCACTAATCTAGAGCCAGACATCCTGGAATGTGAAGTCAAGTGGGCCTTAGAAAGCATCACTATGAACAAAACTAGTGGAGGTGATGGAATTTCAGTGGAGCTGTTTCAAATCCTGAAAGATGATGCTGTGAAAGTGCTGCACTCAATATGCCAGCAAATTTGGAAAACTCAGCAGTGGCCATAGGACTGGAAAAAGTCAGTTTTCATTCCAATTCCAAAGAAAGGCAATGCCAAAGAATGGTCACACTACCACACAGTTGCACTCATCTCACACACTAGTAAAGTAATGCTCAAAATTCTCCAAGCCAGGCTTCTGCAATACGTGAACCATAAACTTCCAGATGTTCAAGTTGGTTTTAGAAAAGGCAGAGGAATCAGAGATAAACTTACCAACATCTGCTGGATCATCAAAAGAGCAAGAGAGTTCCAGAAAAACATCTATTTCTGCTTTATTGACTATGCCAAAGCCTTTGACTGTGTGGATCACAATGAACTGTGGAAAATCTGAAAGAGATGGGAATACCAGACCACGTGACCTGCCTCTTGAGAAATCTGTATGCAGGTCAGGAAGCAACAGTTAGAATTGGACATGGAACAACAGACTGGTTCCAAATAGGAAAAGGAGTACATCAAGGCTGTAAATTATCACCTTGCTTATTTAACTTATTTGCAGAGTGCATAATGAGAAACGCTGGGCTGGAAGAAGCACAAACTGGAATCAGGATTGCCGGGAGAAATATCAATAACCTCAGATATGCAGATGACACCATCCTTATGGCAGAAAGTGGAAAGGAACTAAACAGTCTCTTGATGAAAGTAAAAGAGGAAAGTGAAAAAGTTGGCTTAAAGCTCAACATTCAGAAAACAAAGATCATGGCATCTGGTCCCATCACTTCATAGGAAATAGATGGGGAAACAGTGGAAGCAGTGTCAGACTTTATTTTGGGGGGGCTCCAAAATCACTGCAGATGGTGATTGCAGCCATGAAATTAAAAGACTATTACTCGTGGGAAACAAAATTATGACCAACCTAGATAGCATATTAAAAAGAGACATTACTTTGCCAACAAAGGTCCATCTAGTCAAAGCTATATTTTGCTAATGGTCATGTATGGGTGTGAAAGTTGGACTGTAAAGAAGGCTGAGCGTCGAAGAATTGGTGCTTTTGAACTGTGGTGTTGGAGAAGACTCTTGAGAGTCCCTTGGACTGCAAGGAGATCCAACCAGTCCATTCTAAAGGAGATCAGTCCTGGGTGTTCATTGGAAGGACTNAGAAGGCTGAGCGTCGAAGAATTGGTGCTTTTGAACTGTGGTGTTGGAGAAGACTCTTGAGAGTCCCTTGGACTGCAAGGAGATCCAACCAGTCCATTCTAAAGGAGATCAGTCCTGGGTGTACTTTGGAAGGAATGATGCTGAAGCTGAAACTCCAATACTTTGGCCACCTGATGCCAAGAACTGACTCATTGGAAAAGTCTCTGATGCTGGGAGGGATTGGGGGCAGGAGGAGAAGGGGACGACAGAGGATGCGATGGCTGGATAGCATCACCGACTCGATGGACATGAATTTGAGTGAACTCCACTTTTTGGTGATGGACAGGGAGGCCTGGCCTGCTGCAGTTCATGGGGTTGCAAAGAGTTAGACACGACTGAGTGAGTGAACTGTACTGAATAGTTTAGGGTGTTGGATATGATTTAGACACTGAACAACAACAACAACAAAACCTGTCAATGTCCCAGTCAGGAGGGTCTGAATCAGTGCTGAGATTAAGGCAGACAGGTATTCAGACACTCGGGAAGCTTCTTTTAAAGTATGGAAATATACACAGTGCTGTGAGAACTCTGTGCATAATTCCTGCTGGCAACCAGATCCAGAAGATATAGAATAGTCCAAGGAAAGGACTGCAAAATTAGGGGTGCCAGATAAATTTAGAAATTTCTTTCTGAAATATACCAGTGACCAGGAGTGAGGCAGAGGGATAGTCAAAGATGGCTTCCACTTTCCTCTGTCCCTAGGCAGCACTTCAATATGTCCCTAGATATATGCCAAACCAGTAGCCTTCCCTTCAGGTCAAAATTCTGGGACCAGCAAATATGCCTCTTTCACAGAAAATGAAATGTTATATTTCTTTCTGCTCCCTGTGCTGTAGGCAGCTGAGAACTACTTCTTTGTTTGCATGAGTCTCATATTCCCATGGGACCTACACAAAAGCCCTGCTGGCCAGCAGACAAGGGGGCATTCTTTGGGTGGCAGACACCAGAAGCAGAGCACTAGGTGTAAAAAACAGGGCACAAGAAGTGTGTACAAGTTCACCTCTAGGAGATACTAGAAGAAGAAATTTTATGGAAATAATTGAATACATCAAGAAAAAAAGATTTCAAATAATAATCTAACTTTGCACTTTAAGAACTAGAAAAATATGGAACTCAGCCCGGAGGTAATTGAAGTAAGAAAATAACAAAATTATAGCATAAATAAATAAAATAGAGACAGAAAAAATAATACTAAACATCACCCAAAGTAAAGACTCTTTCTGAAAAGTCTTTAATTCTTTGAAAATTTAAAACCATTAGCTAGACTAAGAAAAAAAGAGAAGTTTAAAAAATAAAAACAGAAATGAAGTAGGAGTGATTACAATCAAAGACACAGAAACTCAATCATAAGGAAATACTTTGGAAAATATGTTAACAAAATGGAAAACCTAGGAGAAAGGGATAAATTCCTGGAAAATGAAGCTGTCAAAATTGATAAGAAATAGGATATTTGAACAAAAGAGTAATGAGTAAGGAGATTAAAACTCTAAACAGATCAACAAAAAGTAAGAATATTGAATCCATAAAGAAAAAATTCTCAACATAAGAAAACTTAGGAATAAATGGTTTCACTTGTGTATTTTAACAGACATGTAAAGAAAATTATTGACAATTATTCTTACATTCTTCCAAAATATTGAAATGAGAAGACTCTCTAAAACTCATTTTACAAAGCCAGCATTACACTTATACTAAAGCAGATAACACAATATGAGAAAGAAAACTATATGCTAATATCTCTGAAAATAATAGACATAAGCAGTCACCAAGAAAATACTAACAAACTGAATTCTATAGCACATTACAAGGATCACATTGCTTGATCAAGTGGTATTCATATCGAGGATGCAAAGATGGTTGAATATAACCAAAACAATAAATGCAATATATCACTTTAATAGAATAAATATAAAAATCAAATTATCTCAAGAGATGCAGAGACAGTATTTGACAAATTCAATAGCCATTCCAAAAAAATAATACCCTCAGTAAATTTGGTATAAAAAGAACTACCTTAGAGGGAGATCAAGATGGTAGAGTAGGATAATGTGGAATTCACCACCTCCCAAAAAGCATATCAAAAATACGTCTACTTGTGGAACAATTCTCATAGAAAGCTAACTGGAAACTGGTAGAAGAGCTCCTATACAACCAACACTGCAAAAAAGATCTTCACATAACTAGGTAAGATGGAAAAAAATACAACAGTCAGTACCTGTGCCCCTAGTAGGGATCTCTAAGTGAGAGAAGGCACACACAGGTGAACATTTGCTCTGGGGAGTGAGAAACTCAACTCACGATCTGGACATCCTAGTCCTGGTGTCTTGCATAGAGGAGACACACACTCTTTCCCACTAGGAAATCTACTGAGCCAGAGAGAAGGGTTGAAGGAGCCTAGACTCTACTCTTGAAATACATGCATATTGGCATGCTAGCAGTGAGGACAGAGAGAGCCTTGGACTGGTGCCTTCCATCCTGCTGTACTTTCTAAACTGAAGGGACTGACATTCTAGACCCATTCATTCCATACCACAGCCTGGCATGAGATTAGGGCAAAGATTCTGTCTGGATACTCAGAAACAGACTGCGTTATCTGGGGTGTGATCAAGGAGGAGGAAACATAGAAACCATTGACAGTGTGTGCACTGGGTGGTGCCACAATTAGTTCAGTTCAGTTCAGTTGCTCAGTCATGTCTGACTCTTCGACCCTATGGACTGCAGTATACCAGGCTTCCTTGTCCATCACCAACTCCTGGAGCTTACTCAAACTCTTGCCCATTGAGTTGGTGATGTCATCCAACCATCTCATCCTCTGTCATCCCCTTCTCCTCCCACCTTCAATCTTTTCCAGCATCAGAGACTTTTCAAATGAGTCAGTTCTTTGCATTAGGTGACCAAAGTATTGGAGTTTCAGCTTCAGCATCACTCCTTCCAATGAATATTCAGGACTGATTGCCTTTAGGATTGACTGGTTGGATTTCCTTGCAGTCCCAGGGACTCTCAAGAGTCTTGTCCAACACCACAGTTCAAAAGTATCAATTCTTTGGTGTTTAGCTTTCTTTAAACTCTTACATTCATGCATGACTACTGGAAAAACCATAGCTTTGACTAGATGGACCTTTGTTGGCAAAGTAATGTCTCTGCTTTTTAATATGCTGTCTAAGTTGGTCATAGCTTTTCTTCCAAGGAGCAAACATCTTTTAATTTCATGGAGGCAGTCACCATCTGCAGTGATTTTGAACCCCCAAAAAATAAAGTCTGTCACTGTTTCCATTGTGGTGGTGCCACAGGAATTTGCAAATGCTAAGTGGTGAATATCAGGCAAATAGGCCATGTGAGAGAACTTGATCTAGCTATGTAAAGACAGTCCAGATGGCCTGGGGTGTGATCCAGGTGGAATTTCAGAGTTCATTGCCTGAACGCACATAGTGGCAGAGGATTTAGCCATAGGAAACATTGTCAGTGCTCACACCAGGCAGCATCACAAGAGCACGTAGCAACTCAGTGCTAAAACTTGGGCAGACAGGCCATGGCCACAGCTTTACACTAGATCTGGGAAGAATACACCAAGGAACTTTGCTGCTACTGAGCAAAATCGAGGACTCCTCAGTTTTATGGGTTTGCTGTGACCCCACAGGGCCCAATTGCTTCAGCAATCACATCCTTTGGGGGCATGGCACATACTCAAGGGTAATGAAGCCTTATGGATCATGACTTTCAGAACTTCTACTCCAGTTGGGAGCAGACACACCCCTGGCAGGGTGGTGATAGCCATGAAACAAAAAAGAAGCCCCACCTCACATCCAGCAAGTCTAGGTACAACACCAAGCACACTCCCTATCACTGGGAAAACTGACAACACCCTCTGAAGAAAGATGGGGCTGGCATGCATATCAGAACAAGACCTCATGCAAAAAATATTGGATGAACACACTATATACAAGAATACCCCAATACAAAAACACCCTTTTAAGAACACAGTAGATAACTGATATTCCCAAATTCATACAGACAGAGAAATTAAAGTAAAATGAAAAATCAGAGGAACTATTTGAAATTACAAGGACAAGGGAACTCCCCTAAAAGAAAAAAAAAAGGAACAGACCTCACCATTGTCCTAGACTCTGAGTTCAAAAATGAGGTAATAAAAATGTTAACTTAATTAAGAAAGATTATCAATAAAAATGCAGATTACTGTAACAAGGAATTAGAACTGATAAAAAATAAACCAATTAAAAATAGATAAATTGCTGAGATAAAAACCGATCTAGAAGCACTGGATAGCAGATTAATTACAAAGAATGAATAAGTAATCTGAAAGTAGAATAATGGAAATCACCCAATCAGAATAGCAACAGAAAGACAATTAAAAATTGAAAGCAACACATGAGATTTCTAGGATAATATTAAGCCCGCTAACCTATGCGTATTAGGACTTATAAGAGTAAGAGAGAAAAGGTGATCAAAATGTATTTGAAGAAATTATGGCTTAAAAATTAAAAAACTTAAAGAAGGAAAGAGATATCCAGGTACAGGAAGCACAGAGGGTCCCAAAGAAGATGAACCAAAAAAGACTTACAAGAAGATATAACATAATTAAAATGGCAAAATTTAAAAGGCGAACTCTAAAGGCAGCAAGAGAAAAACAAAAAAAGTCAGTTATGGGAGAATCCCCATAAGGCTATCAGCAGATTTCTCTGTGAAAAATTTGTAGGCCAGGAGGGAGTGGCATTCAAATACTAAAAGGGAAAACCCTGCATCCTAGGATACCCTATGTAGCAAGATTATAATTTAGAATAGAAGGAGAGAATAATAATTTTTTAGATAAGCAAAAACTGAAAGAATTCAGCAATACTAAAGCTACCTTACAAGAAATATTAAAGGGCCTTGTCTAAATAGAAAAGAAGCAGGAATCTATTAGAAAGGGAAAATCACAATAGGAAAGGCAAATATATAAAAGTATTAGTGGTCACTTTAAAAGCCAGTACACGAAATTAAAAATAAGAAAAAATTGTAAAGGTTACTATAATTGCAATTAATATTTAAAAAGCATGAAAATAAAATATGATATCAAAATCACAAAGCATGAGGGAGAAAAGTAAGAAAATATAGATCATTTAGAATGTGTTTGAACTTGTATAACTGTCAGTTTAAAGCAAGTAGATATATTTATGGGTTAATAAACTTGAGCTACATTGTAGCTATGAATCGCATACAAAATAGATTCACCAAAATAAAAAGAAAGCAACTCAAGCACACTACAAAAGAAAATCAACAAACCACAAAAGGAAAAACAAAATGAAGAAATGTACAAAAAAGAACTATAAAACAACTAGAAAACAAGGATCAACATGGAAGTTACTGTATACCCATCAGTAATTATTTGAAAGGTCAATGAACTAAAAACACAGAGTGGAAGACTGGATTAAAAAATAAGAACCTACAATATGCTGCTTACAAGAGAATCACTTCAAGGTAAAAGAGACACAAACTGAAAGTGAGGAAATGGAAAAGGATATTTCATGTAAATGGAATGGACAGAAAAGCAGAGGTTTTAAAATAGATTTTAAAACAAGTACCATAGATTTTAAATAGATTTTAAAACAAATACCATAAAAAAGAAAGAGATAGACATTATACAAGGTTAAATGGTTCAACACAAAGAGAAGATATTATACTCATTAATATCTAAATAATACCTCCAAAATATGAGCACCTAAATATATAAAACCATACTAACAGATATAAAGGAGAAATGGATGAGATAGTAGGAGAAGTTAACAATCCACACACATCAAAGGAAAGATCATGCAGACAGAAAATCAATAAGGCAACAGAGGTCTAACTTATGCAGTAGACCAGTTGGACTTAACTGACACCTACAGGACACTATCGGAGAAGGCAATGGCATCCCACTCCAGTACTCTTGCCTGGAAAATCCCATGGATGGAGGAGCCTGGTAGGCTGCAGTCCATGGGGTCACTAAGAGTCAAACACGACTGAGAGACTTCCCTTTCACTTTTCGCTTTCATACACCGGAGAAGGAAATGGCAACCCACTCCAGTATTCTTGCCTGAAGAATCCCAGGGATGGGGGAGCCTGGTGGGCTGCCATCTATGGGGTTGCACAGAGTCAGACACAACTGAAGCAACTTAGCAGCAGCAGCAACAGGACACTATATCTGAAAAAAAAAATAGAATGTACAATGTTTTCAAGAACACATGAGCCTTAACAAATTTAAGAAGATAGAAATTATCTCAAGCATCTTTTCTCAAAACAATTGTATGAAACTAGAAATCAGCCACAGAAAGAAAAATGGGAAAAGAGTGAATGTATGGAGACTAAACAACACGCTGTCAGAAAAAAATGGCTAAATGATGAAATCAAAGAAGAAATCAAAAAATATCTCAACATAGTTGAAAATGAAAACACAGCCTTATAAAATCTATGGGATTAGCAAAAGTAGTTCTAAGATTAAAGTTTATAGTAATATAGACCTTCCTTAAGAGATGAGAAAAAAGTATCAAATAAACAATATAACCTACTACCTAAAGGGATCAGGAAAAGAACATATAAAACCAAAGGTCAGCAGAAGGAAGGAAACAATAAAGATCAGAGAGGAAATAAAATAGGGATAAAATAGAAAAGATCAATATNAGTCTCCACTCTGTTCTCCATAGTGGCTGTACTAGTTTGCATTAAAAAACTGTTATATAAATATAAGTTGTTGCATGTAAACCTCATGCTAACAACAGAGCAAAAACCTATAGTATCTACTATAAAAATAAAGGAATCCAAACTTTGGCACTAGAGCAAATCATCAAATTACAAAGGAAAAGAACAAGAGAAGAGGAAACAAGAACTACAAACTAGCCAGAAAACACTCAGCAAAATTAAAATAAGTATGTGCATATGTGCATAGTTGTTCAGTCATATCTTAGAGTTTGCAACCTCTGCCAGGCTCCTCTGTCCATGGAACTCTCCAGGCAAGAATAATGGAGTGGGTTGCCATGCCCTCCTCCAGGGGATCTTCTTAACCCAGGAATCAAACCCATGTCTATTATGCCTCCTGCATTGGTAGATGGGTTCTGTACCACTAGTGACATCTGGGAAGCCTACACACACACACACACACACACACACACACACACACACATGATTGTGCATGTGTGTGTGCTCAGTCATTCAGTCATGTCCAACTCTTGTGACCTCATGGACTGTAGCCCTCAAGGCTCTTATATCCGTGGAATTTTTAAGGCAAAGGTAAACTTATCCATGGGCAGACCTATGGCTGAT
The DNA here is from genome assembly GCA_006410735.1 of Raphicerus campestris. Classification (NCBI taxonomy): domain Eukaryota; kingdom Metazoa; phylum Chordata; class Mammalia; order Artiodactyla; family Bovidae; genus Raphicerus; species Raphicerus campestris. The sequence goes on along the minus strand of SJYW01034647.1, from coordinate 464,449 downwards.
TTATGTTGATGTTTGGTAGAAACCAACACAATACTATACAATTATCCTTCAATTAAAAATAAATAAATTAAAAAGAATATTGAGGTGGATTGCCATTTTCTCCTCTGGGAGATACATATGTGTATGCATATGTATATGCATTTCAGCTTTTAAAAGGAAAGACATCTTGCCATTTGTGAAAATATGGATGGACCTTGAAGGCATTTTTGCTAATGTTAAGTGAAATGTCAGAGAAACAGAGAAATATCAATATGATCTTGCCTATATATGAAATTTTATACAACAACAATCTTACAGATAACAGAATAGATTGTTGAGGCTGCCAAAGATGGGAAGATGGGTGTGGGAGAAATGAGTGAAAGTGGTGAAAAGGTACAAATTTTCACTTATGAAATGAATAAGTCATGGTTATGTAACATGTTTCATGGGAGATTATAGTTAATAAAACTGAATTGTATATGTGAAAGTTACTAAAATTGTGAACATAAAAGTGTTCTCCAAAAGAAAAAATTGTAACTATGCTTGATTATGGGTGTTAACTATACTTATTCTGCTGACCAATTTGCAATATATACAAGTATTGAATTATTATGTTGTAAACATGGGACTAATGTTATATATTGATTGTATGTCAATAACAAAAAAGTAAATAAAAAATCCACTTTATCTTAGAACATCTTTTGCTTTATGCCATTATTTATGGTATGTTTGATTTTCATTTTCCTATCTATCAAGATATTTTAAAATTTCCCTTTTGATTTAAATGACCCATTGTTTACTTTGGATGTGCTTAATTTCTTATTTGTGATTTTTTCTGCTTTCTTCCTGTCAATTGGCTGCTAGTTTATTTTTTTAATATAAATNATTTATGGTATGTTTGATTTTCATTTTCCTATCTATCAAGATATTTTAAAATTTCCCTTTTGATTTAAATGACCCATTGTTTACTTTGGATGTGCTTAATTTCTTATTTGTGATTTTTTCTGCTTTCTTCCTGTCAATTGGCTGCTAGTTTATTTTTTTAATATAAATTTATTTATTTTAATTGGGGGCTAATTACTTTACAATATTGGAGTGGTTTTGTCATACATTGACATGAATTACATGTGTTCCCCATCCTGAACCCCCTCCCATCTCCCTCCCCATCCCATCCTTNGTATTCAAATTGCTAAGAGATACATAAAAAGGTACTCCACATCACTAATTATCAGGGAAATAAAAATGAAACTACAATAAGATACAACCTCACACCTGTTAGAAAGACTATAATCAAAAAGACAAGAGATAACAAGTGTTGCCAAAGATGTGGGAAAAAAGAGAACCTTAGGATACTATTGATGGAAACATAAATTGGTATATCCACAGTGGGAAAAAAATATAGAGGTTTCTATAAAACTAAAATATAGTTATCAAATGACACAGCAATTCTACTTCTCAGTATATATTTGAAGGAAATAAAATCACTACCTTGATGAGATATTTGCACCCCCATGTTTATTGCCACATTACTTTCAGTAGCCAAGACATGAAAACGACTTGTGTCCATTGTTAGAGGACTGGATAAAGAAAATGTGATGTACATATAAGGAATGAAATATTATTCGACCACAAAAAGAAGGAAATCTTGNATTTGCACCCCCATGTTTATTGCCACATTACTTTCAGTAGCCAAGACATGAAAACGACTTGTGTCCATTGTTAGAGGACTGGATAAAGAAAATGTGATGTACATATAAGGAATGAAATATTATTCGACCACAAAAAGAAGGAAATCTTGCCATTTGTGATAACATGAAAAATCCTAAAGGTGTTATGCTAAAAGTGAACTGTCAGACAACAAAGACAAATTTTGTGTGATCTCAGTTATATAGGGAACTAAAACATCTAAACTCATAGAAACAGAATAAATTGATGGCAGCTGGAGTTGGGGATAGGAGTGAGTAAAATTGTTGAAGGAAGCAAAAAGGTACAAAATACATTTATAATACAAAATTACAGAGATATTTTCAGCATGGTGGCTACAGTCAATACTGTATTGTATATTTGGAATTTTCTAAGAGAGTAGATATTAAAAGTTCTCATCACAAAAAATCAACTATGTGAGGTAATAAATGTTAACCAAAGTTATTGTGGTTATCATTTTGCAATATATTCATTTATCAAATCATTATGCTGTATACCTTAAACAATAAAACTAAGAAAAAAGAATATACTGTGATTTAGTGTAGAATCAAGGCATCTTCCATATCAATAAGGAATGTATAGATTACTGAATAAATGATACTAAGACAATTTATTCATTACTTGTGTTTGTCGCAGTGAGCTTGTGACAGAGTTCAGATCATTGAGATGCAAGTAGAAGACTTTAGATTGGGCTTCTAGAAATGCTCTTTAAGTCAAAATGATTCATACTGTATATTTTTTTCACTCTCTGCCCTTTCTTTTTTCCTTATGTTTAAGTGTATATAATACAGGAAATAGAGTAGCCATCTTACTGTCTTGAGAAGATACACCTAACCACAGGCAAATCATATGGTACCTTTGTTAGAAAGTGAAGGTATTACCTCCAAACACAGGGTCAATTAATTTCAGCTTTAATTTACCCCCTCACTGGGCATCACTGGACAGTGAAGATTGTCACAACCAAATGTGACAGTCCAGGCTGAATGGAAGACCAGAAACAGATTCAATTTCTCAGAACATGAAAGTGTCACCTACAATGTACTTATCATTATGTGAGAAAAATAAGACCCATAATAAACAGAAAATTACCATTTTTTATTATTCTTGGGTAAATACATTGTTTAACTTATATATTTATGGACAGGGCTCTTTGGTGATGGCTGTCATTGACAGGGCAAGAAGAAATCTATATCTTTTTCTGGGCACTTGGGAAAAATGGATTTTCCTTTGTTATGTGAAGTGCTTATTTGAAAATTGGGAAGAAATTGTTGGATTTGGTTGCAAAAAATGTAAAATAAATTATTTCTTAGAAGTTTACTTTCCTCTAAGATGCCAAGGAAGAAAAAAAGTGTTGCTGAAATGATGAGCTCTTATAAAGGCCCAACAGATATTTGAGTGTAGACATATAAACCAAGAGTTTGCATAAGCTGTCATTTTTGTGTTCCTTTATCCTATCAGTCATATTCTGACCCTGGACTGGGCACACACAAGCCAGAAAATACATAGTGGTAGAACTTTCCTATTGTCGGCATAGTGCACTTCCTCCCTGCTCTTCCAACATCTGTCTCCTAGACGGAAGACCACAGTCCTAGTACTGACTTCATCATGAAATCCTGACAGCATGTCCAGTATTCAAGAATACTTTCTTACAGGCTGTCCCAAAGTTAGCGGAATGAGTAAGGGTTACACCAAGACTTGGGACTGATCTAAAAGTCAGTATGTCAAACAAGTAAAAATCAAAGCCAAATGTATTCTAAAAGCATTTATCCAAAGTGGCTCATCCCAGTCAACAAATATACAAACTATATACTACCACTAATAATCCACCATCAATCCACTCTCATGATATTCTGTACTAATCAGAGTACTCCCTCCCACCAAGCCCAGATAGAGTCAGATAATACTTCACAATATGGTGTTCCAAGCAGTCACAACTAATTGATTTTCCAGTACATTAAATACTATCTATGTGTCACTCTGGGACTGGATAGAAAGGGAGAATCTAAACACCATGAAGTAATGAGATGGTAAATGAGGATCAAGACAAAAGTAGAAAGACTAAAAAATTGAGTTCAGAAATGTAGCCTTCAGAAGGTTTGTGGAAGGTAACTGAGGATTAGACAAGGAAAGGAGAAAACTTCTAGGGTTGCTGATTCAGTCTAGACAGGGGCATTTAAACAGTGCTGTCTTATAGGAGCCTTCAGGAGACAAAGCCTGTAGGTAATGCAAGACTGAAGGTCAAGTCAGAGAATTTTTATGTTGGGACTATGGAGAAGAGAAAGGAAGCAAGAAAAGAGGACACTAGGTTTCTAGCCCAAGTCTGGTCAAGTTTTCTAGGAGTTTAAGCATCCTATCCCTGCCTCTGGCTTGCCTTTGCTGAACTATGGCCTATGATGTAAATATTCTTATTTCCTCAAAACCTCTCTGAACTGGATCCTGTACTCTTGGCCCCTTGCAATAAGGCTGTTTTATAAACTTTTTTCCTTCAGATTCTTTGAGGCCTATTTATGTTGATATCTTATTCTGTCAAGCTCTGAGCTGATTCTGAAAAACAGAATCTGCTCAACTGTTCCTCAGAAAAATGTTTCCCTGAATGGACTTCAGTTCACAAGGCTAAACTTGCAAAAGTCCCTCTGAGGCCACAGTTATTTGGAAGACCCCAAAAAGCATTCAAGGTTTTTTGTGGGTTTTTTTTTTCCAGAAACTTATCAAAAGAAATTCCTTAGACACCGAACATCATCCTTTGTTATGTCCAAACATCTTTCACGGAGAAGGCAATGGCACCCTACTCCAGTACTCTTGCCTGGAAAATCCATGGACNCTTGGGAAAAATGGATTTTCCTTTGTTATGTGAAGTGCTTATTTGAAAATTGGGAAGAAATTGTTGGATTTGGTTGCAAAAAATGTAAAATAAATTATTTCTTAGAAGTTTACTTTCCTCTAAGATGCCAAGGAAGAAAAAAAGTGTTGCTGAAATGATGAGCTCTTATAAAGGCCCAACAGATATTTGAGTGTAGACATATAAACCAAGAGTTTGCATAAGCTGTCATTTTTGTGTTCCTTTATCCTATCAGTCATATTCTGACCCTGGACTGGGCACACACAAGCCAGAAAATACATAGTGGTAGAACTTTCCTATTGTCGGCATAGTGCACTTCCTCCCTGCTCTTCCAACATCTGTCTCCTAGACGGAAGACCACAGTCCTAGTACTGACTTCATCATGAAATCCTGACAGCATGTCCAGTATTCAAGAATACTTTCTTACAGGCTGTCCCAAAGTTAGCGGAATGAGTAAGGGTTACACCAAGACTTGGGACTGATCTAAAAGTCAGTATGTCAAACAAGTAAAAATCAAAGCCAAATGTATTCTAAAAGCATTTATCCAAAGTGGCTCATCCCAGTCAACAAATATACAAACTATATACTACCACTAATAATCCACCATCAATCCACTCTCATGATATTCTGTACTAATCAGAGTACTCCCTCCCACCAAGCCCAGATAGAGTCAGATAATACTTCACAATATGGTGTTCCAAGCAGTCACAACTAATTGATTTTCCAGTACATTAAATACTATCTATGTGTCACTCTGGGACTGGATAGAAAGGGAGAATCTAAACACCATGAAGTAATGAGATGGTAAATGAGGATCAAGACAAAAGTAGAAAGACTAAAAAATTGAGTTCAGAAATGTAGCCTTCAGAAGGTTTGTGGAAGGTAACTGAGGATTAGACAAGGAAAGGAGAAAACTTCTAGGGTTGCTGATTCAGTCTAGACAGGGGCATTTAAACAGTGCTGTCTTATAGGAGCCTTCAGGAGACAAAGCCTGTAGGTAATGCAAGACTGAAGGTCAAGTCAGAGAATTTTTATGTTGGGACTATGGAGAAGAGAAAGGAAGCAAGAAAAGAGGACACTAGGTTTCTAGCCCAAGTCTGGTCAAGTTTTCTAGGAGTTTAAGCATCCTATCCCTGCCTCTGGCTTGCCTTTGCTGAACTATGGCCTATGATGTAAATATTCTTATTTCCTCAAAACCTCTCTGAACTGGATCCTGTACTCTTGGCCCCTTGCAATAAGGCTGTTTTATAAACTTTTTTCCTTCAGATTCTTTGAGGCCTATTTATGTTGATATCTTATTCTGTCAAGCTCTGAGCTGATTCTGAAAAACAGAATCTGCTCAACTGTTCCTCAGAAAAATGTTTCCCTGAATGGACTTCAGTTCACAAGGCTAAACTTGCAAAAGTCCCTCTGAGGCCACAGTTATTTGGAAGACCCCAAAAAGCATTCAAGGTTTTTTGTGGGTTTTTTTTTTCCAGAAACTTATCAAAAGAAATTCCTTAGACACCGAACATCATCCTTTGTTATGTCCAAACATCTTTCACGGAGAAGGCAATGGCACCCTACTCCAGTACTCTTGCCTGGAAAATCCATGGACGGAGGAGCCTGGGAGGCTGCAGTCCATGGGGTCGCTGAGAGTCGGACACGACTGAGTGACTTCACTTTCACTTTTCTCTTTCATGCATTGGAGAAGGAAATGGCAACCCACTCTAGTATTCTTGCCTGGAGAATCCCAGGAATGGCAGAGCCTGGTGGGCTGCTGCCTATGGGGTCGCACAGAGTCAGACATGACTGAAGCAACTTAGCAGCAGCAGCAGCAAATATCTTTCAAAACTGAGTAACCCATGGTTCTAAGATTAGATACTTGTTTGATTTTTTTTCTACTCCCTTAGGATGCTCTCCAGGGGCAGTTGCTGCCTCCATGCCTCAATTGGCTCATTTGTTGTCCTCTCTTTTTGTCCCAGGGTCTAATGTTTATTATCAGTTACAAAATTGCCCTCACTATATTTCCCAGGAGAGCTCAGACCTTGGTTTAACTGATTCCCCTGGTTTTAGTATCTACTAGCTCGAAATTCCAGAGTTGGGTATGTAGATTAAGCACTCTGCAATAATAATAATAACACATGTGTAAATAGAGCAGTAAAGCTTTTAAGGCACGCATGCTCATGATTTATTTTAATCCTTCCCTGTGAAATAAATGGATCAGAGGTTATTATCCCCATTTTCAAAATGAAAAAACTATGTTCCAGAGAAAGGTTATGACTTGTGCAAGGCCACATTGTACAACTATGTAATTCCCACTCTAATGTTCCTTCTGCTCTGCCATGGACCTCTGAATCAAGATAGTTTACACCCACAGTGGGATCAGCTTTCTACTGACAAGCCCTTATTTCCAGGGCCAAGGAGCTGGCAGCCTTAGAGCCCATCTGGTCTCCAGTGGATGAAGCTTTCAGTGATTGGTGACAAGCCCCACCCTCCAGTCCACTCCATTAGGAGCATTCTGTCTGAACTGCTGGAGGCACGCAAAGCTCTGCAGTATGTGAGTATGCAGCAGAAATCTGCTTTGCATTTGCAGTTTGAAAACTGCAAACCCCAAAGCACTGGATTGGGGCTCAAGAGGCATGAGAATGTTTGAGTGTGCCCACAGTCTAAGAAAAGGGAAACATTTCCAGTGCCAAATTCTTGGAAGAAGACAAGTAAGGTATATTTAAAACAGAAACTAAAACGATAGAAGTAAGTGCTAAAGTGGATCATTGAAATCCACCATGCACCATTTATCCAGATGAAGGAACACTGAGACATTAAAGATGGAAGGGCCTGGTTGAGGTTCTACTATCAATACCTGACAGTGAGGGATTTGAATTCAATTTGTGTGTCTACAACCTGGTACTCTCTCCACTGTACCACACTGCCATGCTAGGTGCTCTCACAGGAAATTTTCCTATTCTTGTTCGTGTCTTTCTTTCCTTTAAGTCAAGGCCTAACATGCTCAACCTTCAAGTCCCTAAGAGACACTGGTGAGGAGGAAGCAGACAGCAGTGGTAAAATGACTTTGGCTTGCTCTGCATGTATGATGAGAGAAGATGAAGGTTCCTGTTTCCAGTGTGCTAGAAGAGCAGCAGTTCCTGCTGGCTTTCAGGCTAGCTTATTTAAATTGTTTTTATATTATTTAATAATTCATAACAAATGACTGATAATGTGCCTCACTCAGATACTCAAACAAAGAGATTTCTGATAACATGACTCTGTAAATGAAATAAAAAATAACCTAGTCTTGGCAAAATCATTACCTGAAGTATAAGTTAGAAAGCCTCACGATTGTTCACAGCTAAATATCTGGAGAAGGAGGCTGTGGCTAGGTTCAAATTCTGAATGTGCCTCCCACTTGCCTTGTGAATTTGAGGTAGTCATTTAAGTCTATGTTTCCTCTAAGAAGGAAGAGATGCTGTCTATTTTTCCAGTGCAGGACTATGAAGGATTGGGATTGGTTCAAATGTCTCTTTTCCTCTTTGAGCCTTAGTTTCTACATTAAATCATAAAGAGATGGATTGACTATTACCTAAGTTTTTCCAGTAGTCATGTATGGATGTGAGAGTTGGACTGTGAAGAAAGCTGAGTGCTAAAGAATTGATGCTTTTGAACTGTGGTGCTGGAGAAGACTCTTGAGAGTCCCTTGGACTGCAAAGAGATACAACCAGTCCATTCTAAAGGAGATAAGTCCTGGGTGTTCTTTGGAAGGACTGATGCTAAAGCTGAAACTCCAGTACTTTGGCCACCTCATGCGAAGAGTTGACTCATTGGAAAAGACTCTGATGCTGGGAGGGATTGGGGGCAGGAGGAGAAGGGGACGGCAGAGGATGAGATGACTAGATGGCATCACCGACTTGATGGACGTGAGTTTAAATGAATTCTGGGAATTGGTAATGGACAGGGAGGCCTGGCGTGCTGCAATTCATGGGGTCGCAAAGAGTCAGACATGACTGAGTGACTGAAATGAACTGAACTGAAAGGCCTTTCTATTTCTGAAAGATTTCTTTGGGCCTTCACTGTACCCTCATACACACTTTGAAATGCTTTAATTTTTAAAAATCATATTAATGCAATATTATAAATTTACCATACAACAATAAGAGAATGTAAACAACAACATAAAAATAAAAGAGAAAATAAATTAGAATTTCATTACTTAGAGATAACTATTGTTAAAATTGAGCTATCTATGATTCTAAACATTTTTCTATGCAAATTTGCCTGTTTATTCTGTTTGAATTTTTTAAAAAATGCAATCATGACACACAGACTTTTCAAATAAATTTATTTATTTTAATTGGAAGTTAATTACTTTATATTATTGTATTTGTTTTGCAATACATCAACATATATCCACCACAGGCCACAGGTATACACGTGTTCCCCATCCTGAACCCCCTTCCCTCCTCCCTCCCCATACCATCCCTCTGGGTCATCCCAGTGCACCAGCCCCAAGCATCTGCTTTTTTCACTATGGAATGCATCATGAATGTTGCATGGAAAATGTATGCCAATCTTCATGCTGTGGATTTAAAATGAGGGGATCTCTGTTCTCTTCCCCCACAGAGTTTCATGCTAGGGAGGGACTTATTTCTTCAAAGTCTCACTAATCCCCTGTTTGTTCATACACACACACATTTAAATATATATTCAGTTCAGTTCAGTTGTTCAGTCATGTCTGTCTCTTTGTGACCCCATGAATCGCAGCAAGCCAGGCCTCCCTGTCCATCACCAACTCCTGGAGTTCACTCAGACTCACGTCCATCGAGTCCGTGATGCCATCCAGCCATCTCATCCTCTGTCGTCCCCTTCTCCT
>SJYW01034647.1:385150-422539 GCA_006410735.1 Raphicerus campestris | reverse complement strand
ACCTCCCCGGATCATCCCGTACACCAGCCCCAAGCATCCTGTATCCTACATTGAACATAGACTGGTGCTTCATTTCTTATATGATAGTATACATGTTTCTGTGTCATTCTCCCAAATCATCCCACCCTCTCCCTCTCCCCCAGCTGTCAAAAGTCCATTCTATACTTTTGTGTCTCCTATATTGTCTCATTTACAGGGTCATCATTACCATCTTCCTAAATTCCATATATATGTGTCAGTATACTGTATTGGTGTTTTTGCATGAAATCTTCCCTTGATATCTCTAATTTTCCTGAAGAGACTTCTAATCTTTCCCATTCTATTGCTTTCCTCTATTTCTTCACAGTTATCACTTAGGAAAGCTTTCTTATTTCTTTGTTATTCTTTGGAACTGTTCATTTAGATGGGTATATCTTTACTTTTCTCCTTTGCCTCTCACTTCTCTTATTTTCACAGCTATTTGTAAGGCCTCCTCAGGCAATTCTTTTGCCTTGTTGCATTTCTTATTCTTGGGGATAGTTTAGATCACTGTCTCCAGTACAATGTTATGAGCCTCCATCCGTAGTTCTTCAGGCATTCTGTCTATCAGACCTAATTGCTTGAATATATTTGACACTTACACTGTAAAATCATAAGGGCTTTGATTTATATCATACCTGGTTGGCCTAGTTGTTTTCCCTACTTTCTTCAATTTAAGTCTGCATTTTGCAATAAAGAGTTCATGATCTGAGCCACAGTCAGTTCTCAGTCTTGTTTTGCTGACTGTATAGAGATTCTCCTTTTTTTTTTAGCTGCAAAGAATATAATCAATTTGATTTTGGTATTGACCATCTGGTGGTGTCCATCTGTATAGTCATCTCTTATGTTTTTGGAGGAGGGTGTTGCTATGGCCAGTGCATTCCCTTCTCAAAACTCTGTTAGCCTTTTCCCTGTTTCATACTGTACTCCAAATCCAAACTTACTTGTTACTCCAGGTATCTCTTGACTTCCTACTTTTGCATTCCAGTCCCCTATGATGAAAAAGACATCTATTATCAGTATTAGTTCTAGAAGGTCTTGTAGGTCTTCATAGAACCACTCAACTTCATCCTTTCCAGCATTACTGATTGGGGTGTAGGCTTGGATTACTGTGATACTGTATGATTTGCTTTGGAAACAAACTGAGATCTTTCTTTCGTTTTTCAGATTGCACCAACATACTGCATTTCAGGCACTTTCATTGACCATAGGGGCTATTCCATTTTTTCTTAGGGTTTTGCCCACAGTAGTAGATATAATGGTCATCTGAATTAAATTAGCCCATTTCTGTCCATTTTAGTTCACTCATTCCTAAAACGTTGATTTTCACTCTTGCCGTCTCCTGTTTGACCACTTCCAATTTACCATGATTCATGGCCTTAACATTCCAGATTCCTATGCAATATTCTTCTTTACAGCATCAGACTTTACTTTCACCACAAGACAACATCCACAATGGGGTGTTGTTTCCACTTTGGCTCAGGATCTTCATTCTTTCTGGAGCTATTTCTCTGTTCTTCTCCAGTAGCATATTGGGATCTGTGAGGTTCATCTTTCAGTGTCATATGGTTTTGCTTTTTCATACTGTTCATGGGGTTCTCAAGACAAGAATACTGACGTGGCTTGCAATTTCCTTCTCCAGTGGAGTGGACCACATTTTGCTAGAACTCTGCACCATGACCCATCCTTCTTGGGTGACCCTACACAGCCTGGCTCATAGTTTCATTGAGTTAGACAAGTTTGTGATCCATGTGATTAGTTTGTTTCATTTTCTGTGATTGTGGTCTTCATTCTGCCTGCCCTCTGATGGATGAGGATAAGAGGCTCATGGAGGCTTCCTGATGAGAGGGACTGGCTCTCGGGAAGACAGGTTGGGCAGGGCCATGCTCACTAAGTCTTCAATCCAATTTTATGCTGATGGGTGGGGCTGTGAGAGTGGAATGATATAACTTAAGTGTTGAGAGGTCTAAAAATTACCAACCAAGACTATTTTATCCAAAAAGTTATCCTTCATATATGGAAAAGAAATAAAAGTTTTCCCAGACAAACAAAAGCTGAGAGAGCTCACCACCAAAATACTTACCTTGCAAACAATATTGAAAGTTCTTCAAGCTGAAATGAAAACATGTTAATCAATGACATAAAGAGACTCTAATAAGTTTTAAAATAATCAGAATTAGAAACCTGTCACTGTATTAGGATGATGTGGATTATAGATTGCTGCTACTGCTGCTAAGTCACTTCAATCATGTCCGATTCTGTGCAACACCATAGACGACAGCCCACCAGGCTCCCCTGTCCCTGGGATTCTCCAGGCAAGAACACTGGAGTGGGCTGCCATTTCCTTCTCCAGGATTATAGATTATGATGATGTTAATCACTTGACTATTTTATGAACCTGGAAAGAAAAGAGTAGTGGGAATAATCATAGCTACTAAAATTTTTAATAAACATGCAGGATAAAAAGTGGTAAATTGTGATATCAAAAATATAAATCAGAACATAAAGGGGAGAAGTAAAGAAGGTAGATTATATATGACCAATAAATGTATGTTGCTATCAACAAGAAATGTGCTCTTTTATCTACAAGAATTTTTATTTAAGCCATATGAAAATCACAAAGTAAAAATCTACAGTTGAGTCACAAAACATAAAATGGGAAGGCAGAACACACTGCAATGGAAAAAATGGAAAACTATCTATTTATACAAGTAAGTAGAAACAGGGAAAAATAAATGATGGAGATCTAAAATCAAAAGGGGGCAAAAAGTAAGATGGCAATAGTAAGCCTTTAGATATAAATAATTATTCTAAATGTAAATGGATTGAATTCACCAATCAAAAGTCATACTGTGGCAGAACAGATACCAAAAAAGAGAAAAATAAGACCCAACCATATGCTGCCAATGAGAGTCTTATTTCAGCTCTAAAGATACTCATAGGCTTTACATAAAAAGAAAGAAGAAGATATTCTAAACAAGTGGAAACCAAAAGGAAGGGGGGTTATCCACAGCTATATCAGACAGACTTTAAAGCAAATACAGCACTGAGTCATAAAGGTCATTATATAATGATAACAGGATCAATATATAATGATAACAGAGTCAATATATCAAGAAGATATAACAAACATAAACGCATAATCACCCAACATCAAGGCTTTCCTTCTTGGCTGAGATGGTAAAGAATCAGCCTGCAATGCAAGAGAACTGGGTTCAATCTCTGGGTTGGAAATATCTCCTGAAGAAGGGAATGGGTAACCACTCCAGTATTTTTGCTTGGAAAATCCCATGGACACAAAGGAGCCTGATGGGCTACAGTCCATGGGATCACAAAGAGTCAAACATGACTTAGCAATGAATCATGCACACAACATCAAAGCATATAAATATGTTAAGCAAATACTAACAGATATTAAGGGAGAAATATAAAGTAATACAATAAGAGGGCACCTAAATATCCTTTCTTCTACAGATCATTCAGACAGGAAATCAATAGTGAAATGTTAGAACTGAATGATACTTTAGAACAATTGAACTTATCACAAATATATAGAACATTCCATTCAACAGTTGCAGAATACATTCTTCTCAAGTGCACATAGAACATTTTCCAGGACAGGACAGATGATATAAAACAGAAAAACATCTTTTCTAAGAAAAGTGATATAATACCAACCTTGTTTTCTGAATATAATAGTACAAAACTGAAAATCAACAGAAGGAAAACTGGAAAATCTACAAATATATGCAAAGTAACCACAGTTCTGAGCCACTGATGGGTCAAAGGGGAGAAAAGAAAGAAAGAAAGAAAAACTTATGTATAAACAAATGAAAGTAAGGTCTGCCCTTCTAACAAGTTCCCAGGAAATGCAATGCTATTGATCTTGGGACTTCATTTTGAGAAACAATGAGTCAATGCATGAAAATGTGAAAGCTCAGCAAGATGGCATCACTAGACTGAGTCTCACAGCCAGTGAGTGATGAGACAGAAAAGGTAGAGAAGGTTGTTACAGAGATCTCCAGAATAATCAAGGATACACTCAATGTTGAGAGATCAAGCCCTGAGCCTTCGGAGTAGGAACACTGACTCCAAGACCCTAGACTACCAGAGAACTAACCCTAGGGAGTATAAAATAGTGAGAACTCACACAAAAGAAACCATTTGAATACAAGACCCAGCATCACCCAATCACCAGTAGCACCCTGTGCAGGATGCCTCATCCAAATAACAAACAAAACAAAAATATAAACCCAGTAATCAACAAACCAGATTACCACCTAACTCAGCCTTGCCCATCAGAGGAAAAACAAAACAAAAAACTCAGCATAAATCTCACCCTATAAGAAGCTTAAATAAATGACTGCACCAAATTTAGAGGGTCAGAAACCAAAAGGAAGAAAGAACTTAATCTTGAAGCCTGCGAAAAAGAGACCTCAAACACAGTAAGTTAAAAAAGAAAGAAAGAAAGAAAAGGCAGAGAAATAATACTGCACAAATGAAGGAACAAACAAGAACGCAGAAGTCCAAATAAATGAAAACAGGAAAACTACCTGAAAAAGAATTCAGAATAATGATAGTAAAGATGATCAAAACCCTTCAAAACAGAATGGAGAAAATGCAAGAATCAAATAACAAAGACCTAGAAGAACTGAAGAATAAACATACAAAGACAAACAGTACAATTACTGAAATTAAAAATACTCTTGAAGGAATCAATTGCAGAATATCTGAAGCAGTAGAACGAATTGGAGTTGAAAGATAAAATGGCAGAAATAACTTCTGAAGAGCAGAATAAAGGAAAAAGAATGAAAAGAACTGAGAATAGTTTCAGAGACCTCCGTGACAATATCAAACACACCAATATTTGAATTATCACGGTCCCAGAAGAAGAGAAAAAGAAAGGGTGTGAGAAAATTTTTGAAGAGATTATAGTTGAAAATTTCCCCAACATGGAAAAGGAAATAGTCAATCAAGTCTAAGAGGTGCAAACAGTCCCATATGGGACAAACCCAAGGAGAAATACACTAAGATATATACTAATCAAACGAACAAAGATTAAACACAAGGAAAGAATATTAAAAGTAGCATGGGAAATGCAACAAATAACATACAAGGGAAACCCCATACATTTAATTGTTGACCTTTCAGCAGAAACTCTGCAGGCCAGAAGGGAAAGGCAGGATATATTTATAGTACTGAAAGGAGAAAATCTACAACCAAGATTACTTTACCTGGCAAGGATCTCTTTCAAATTTGATGGAGAAATCAAAAGATTTTCAGACAAGCAAAAGTTAAAAGAATTCAGTACCACGAAACAAACTTTACAACAAATGGTAAAGGGACTTATATAGTAAAGAAATACAAGAGAAGAAAATGATCTAAAAAATCAAACCCCAAACAATTAAGAAAATGGCAATAGGAACATATTTATCAACAATTACTTTAAATGAAAATGGATTAAATGCTCCAACCAAAATATACAAATTGGCTGAATGGATAAAAAAACAAGACCTCCCCCCCAAAAAAAAACAAGACTCATATATATGCTGTCTATAGGAAACTCACTTCAGATCTCAAGACACATACAGTAAGAAAGTGAGAGGATGGAAAAATATATTCCATGCAAATGGGAAGCAAAATAAAGCTGGAATTGCAATCTTTATATCAGAGAAAATAGACCTTAAAATAAAGAAGATTACAAGAGATAAGGAAGGGCACTACATAATGATCAAGGGATCAATCCATGAGGAAGACATAACAATTGTGAATATCTATGCACCCAACATAGGAGCACCACAATACATAAGGCAAACACTAACAGATATGAAAGAAGAAATTGACAGTAATGCAATAATAGTAGGAGGCTTTAACACTTTATTCCCACCAATGGACAGATAATCAAAACAGAAAATTAATAAGGAAACACAAGTCTTAAATGATACATTAGATGAGATGGATCTCATTGATATTTTCAGGACATTCCATCCAAATGCTGAGAATACACCTTCTTCTCAAGTGCACATGAAACATTCTCCAGGATAGACCACATCTTGGGTCAAATATGAAACCTCAGTAAATTTAAGACAATTTAAATTGTATCAAGCATCTTTTCTGACCTTCACACTATGAGACTAGATATTAATTACAAGAAAAAAAACCCAAAATTAGCAGAAGGAAAGAAAACACCATAGCAGAAATAAATAAAAAATTTTGAAAGGAACAATTGTAAAGATTAATAAAATTAGAAGATAGTTTTTTGAGGACACAAACAAAAATTGGCAAACCTTTAACCAGACTCATCAAGAAAAAAGAGAGAAGAGTCAAATCAACAAAATTAGAAATGAAAAAGGAGAGGTTACAACAGGCAGTGCAGAAATACAAAGGATTATGAGACTATTATGAACAACTATATGGCAATAAAATGGATAACGTGGAAGAAATGGACAGAATCTTAGAAAAGTTCAATCTTCCAAGACTGAAACAGGAAGAAATACAAATTATGAACAACACAATTACTAACACTGAAGATGAGTCTGTGATCAAAAATCCAAAAAAAAAAAAAAAAAAAAAAANGCATATAAATATGTTAAGCAAATACTAACAGATATTAAGGGAGAAATATAAAGTAATACAATAAGAGGGCACCTAAATATCCTTTCTTCTACAGATCATTCAGACAGGAAATCAATAGTGAAATGTTAGAACTGAATGATACTTTAGAACAATTGAACTTATCACAAATATATAGAACATTCCATTCAACAGTTGCAGAATACATTCTTCTCAAGTGCACATAGAACATTTTCCAGGACAGGACAGATGATATAAAACAGAAAAACATCTTTTCTAAGAAAAGTGATATAATACCAACCTTGTTTTCTGAATATAATAGTACAAAACTGAAAATCAACAGAAGGAAAACTGGAAAATCTACAAATATATGCAAAGTAACCACAGTTCTGAGCCACTGATGGGTCAAAGGGGAGAAAAGAAAGAAAGAAAGAAAAACTTATGTATAAACAAATGAAAGTAAGGTCTGCCCTTCTAACAAGTTCCCAGGAAATGCAATGCTATTGATCTTGGGACTTCATTTTGAGAAACAATGAGTCAATGCATGAAAATGTGAAAGCTCAGCAAGATGGCATCACTAGACTGAGTCTCACAGCCAGTGAGTGATGAGACAGAAAAGGTAGAGAAGGTTGTTACAGAGATCTCCAGAATAATCAAGGATACACTCAATGTTGAGAGATCAAGCCCTGAGCCTTCGGAGTAGGAACACTGACTCCAAGACCCTAGACTACCAGAGAACTAACCCTAGGGAGTATAAAATAGTGAGAACTCACACAAAAGAAACCATTTGAATACAAGACCCAGCATCACCCAATCACCAGTAGCACCCTGTGCAGGATGCCTCATCCAAATAACAAACAAAACAAAAATATAAACCCAGTAATCAACAAACCAGATTACCACCTAACTCAGCCTTGCCCATCAGAGGAAAAACAAAACAAAAAACTCAGCATAAATCTCACCCTATAAGAAGCTTAAATAAATGACTGCACCAAATTTAGAGGGTCAGAAACCAAAAGGAAGAAAGAACTTAATCTTGAAGCCTGCGAAAAAGAGACCTCAAACACAGTAAGTTAAAAAAGAAAGAAAGGAAGAAAAGGCAGAGAAATACTGCACAAATGAAGGAACAAACAAGAACGCAGAAGTCCAAATAAATGAAAACAGGAAAACTACCTGAAAAAGAATTCAGAATAATGATAGTAAAGATGATCAAAACCCTTCAAAACAGAATGGAGAAAATGCAAGAATCAAATAACAAAGACCTAGAAGAACTGAAGAATAAACATACAAAGACAAACAGTACAATTACTGAAATTAAAAATACTCTTGAAGGAATCAATTGCAGAATATCTGAAGCAGTAGAACGAATTGGAGTTGAAAGATAAAATGGCAGAAATAACTTCTGAAGAGCAGAATAAAGGAAAAAGAATGAAAAGAACTGAGAATAGTTTCAGAGACCTCCGTGACAATATCAAACACACCAATATTTGAATTATCACGGTCCCAGAAGAAGAGAAAAAGAAAGGGTGTGAGAAAATTTTTGAAGAGATTATAGTTGAAAATTTCCCCAACATGGAAAAGGAAATAGTCAATCAAGTCTAAGAGGTGCAAACAGTCCCATATGGGACAAACCCAAGGAGAAATACACTAAGACATATACTAATCAAACGAACAAAGATTAAACACAAGGAAAGAATATTAAAAGTAGCATGGGAAATGCAACAAATAACATACAAGGGAAACCCCATACATTTAATTGTTGACCTTTCAGCAGAAACTCTGCAGGCCAGAAGGGAAAGGCAGGATATATTTATAGTACTGAAAGGAGAAAATCTACAACCAAGATTACTTTACCTGGCAAGGATCTCTTTCAAATTTGATGGAGAAATCAAAAGATTTTCAGACAAGCAAAAGTTAAAAGAATTCAGTACCACGAAACAAACTTTACAACAAATGGTAAAGGGACTTATATAGTAAAGAAATACAAGAGAAGAAAATGATCTAAAAAATCAAACCCCAAACAATTAAGAAAATGGCAATAGGAACATATTTATCAACAATTACTTTAAATGAAAATGGATTAAATGCTCCAACCAAAATATACAAATTGGCTGAATGGATAAAAAAACAAGACCTCCCCCCCAAAAAAAAACAAGACTCATATATATGCTGTCTATAGGAAACTCACTTCAGATCTCAAGACACATACAGTAAGAAAGTGAGAGGATGGAAAAATATATTCCATGCAAATGGGAAGCAAAATAAAGCTGGAATTGCAATCTTTATATCAGAGAAAATAGACCTTAAAATAAAGAAGATTACAAGAGATAAGGAAGGGCACTACATAATGATCAAGGGATCAATCCATGAGGAAGACATAACAATTGTGAATATCTATGCACCCAACATAGGAGCACCACAATACATAAGGCAAACACTAACAGATATGAAAGAAGAAATTGACAGTAATGCAATAATAGTAGGAGGCTTTAACACTTTATTCCCACCAATGGACAGATAATCAAAACAGAAAATTAATAAGGAAACACAAGTCTTAAATGATACATTAGATGAGATGGATCTCATTGATATTTTCAGGACATTCCATCCAAATGCTGAGAATACACCTTCTTCTCAAGTGCACATGAAACATTCTCCAGGATAGACCACATCTTGGGTCAAATATGAAACCTCAGTAAATTTAAGACAATTTAAATTGTATCAAGCATCTTTTCTGACCTTCACACTATGAGACTAGATATTAATTACAAGAAAAAAAACCCAAAATTAGCAGAAGGAAAGAAAACACCATAGCAGAAATAAATAAAAAATTTTGAAAGGAACAATTGTAAAGATTAATAAAATTAGAAGATAGTTTTTTGAGGACACAAACAAAAATTGGCAAACCTTTAACCAGACTCATCAAGAAAAAAGAGAGAAGAGTCAAATCAACAAAATTAGAAATGAAAAAGGAGAGGTTACAACAGGCAGTGCAGAAATACAAAGGATTATGAGACTATTATGAACAACTATATGGCAATAAAATGGATAACGTGGAAGAAATGGACAGAATCTTAGAAAAGTTCAATCTTCCAAGACTGAACCAGGAAGAAATAGAAATTATGAGCAACCTAATTACAAGCACTGAAGTTTAAGTTGTGAACAAAAATCTCCCAAAAAACAAAAGCCCAGGACCATATAGTTTCAAAGGAGAATTCTATCAAACATTTAGAGAAGAGCTAATGCCTATCCTTCTAAAGTGCTTTCAAAAAAATTGAAGACAAAGGAACATTTATAAACCCATTCTACAAGGCCACCATCTCCCTGATATCAAAACTAGACAAAGACAACACAAAAAAAAGGAAACTGCAAGCNGCTAATGCCTATCCTTCTAAAACTCTTTTAATAAATTGTGGAGAAAGGAGCACTTTCAAACTTGTTCTATGAAGCCACCATCACTCTGATACCAAAACCAAAGACAACATTCAAAAAAAAAAAGCTACAGGCCAATATCACTGATGAACATAGATGCAAAAATCCTCAACAAAATTTTAGCAAACAAACAGAATTCAACAACACATTAAAAAGTTCATACACCATGATGAAGTTGGGTTTATTCCAGGGATGCAAGGATTCTTCAATATACACAAATCAATCAATGAGATTCACCATATTAACAAACTGAAAGAGAAAAACCATATGATAATCTCAGTAGGTGCAGAAAAAGCCTTTGACAAAATTCAGCACCCATTTATGATTAAAACTCTTCAAAAAATGGGCATAAAAGGAACCTACCTCAATATAATAAAGGCCATATATGATCAGCCTACAGCAAACATTATTCTCAATGGTGAGAACCTGAAAGCATTCCCCCTAAGATCAGGAACAAGACAAGGGTGTCCACTTTCACCATGATTATTCAACAAACTTCCTAGAAGTTCTAGCTACACAATACAAGAAGAAAGAGAAAAAAAGGACTCCAGATCAGAAAAGAAGAAGTAAAGCTCTCACTGTTTGCAAATGACATGATACTGTACATAGAAAACCCTAACGATAGTATCAGAAAATTACTAGAGCTAATCAGTGAACTTATAAAAGTTACAGGATACAAAATCAATATACAGAAATCAATTGCATTTCTATATACTAACAATGAAATATAAGAAAGAGAAATTAAGAATCAATCCCATTCACCACTGCAACAAAAAGAATAAAACATCTAGGATTAAACTTACCTTAAAGACAAAAGAACTGTACACAGAAAATTATGACACTGATGAAAGAAATTAAAGACAACATAAACAGATGGAGAAATATTCCATGTTCCTGGGTAGGAAGAATCTATATTGTGAAAACGATTATACTACCAAATGCAATCTACACATTCAATGCCATCCCTATCAAATTATTAATGGTAATTTTCATAGAAATAGAACAAAAAATTTCACAATTTGTCAGGAAGCTTTTAACAGGAGGCTTCCTGTGTGCTGTTTTGGATCTGTCATGAATCTTCTGTCCCTTCCTGAATAGTCAAGAATTTAGTGGAGTAGCAAACTACTCCCAGGGGCTAAAGAATGCCTGCATTTCCTTCATCAGTTTTCTCATACTATGATAAGTAACTATTTATGCCCCTCTTCCTTTTTATGAACCATATGGTAAAAGTGGTTATTTACAACCCTCTCTCTTTGATACGGATCTCCTTATGTTTTCTTTGATAATTTGTAAGTCTGAACTTTTGATTTTTATCTCTGCTGAAAACAGCTACCTTGTAAGACAGTATAAATACCCACACAATGTTGAATAAAACAGCTTTCCTCCATCAGAGCTTGGGTCTCCGTGTCTTTCTTTCTTTCCTTCTCTCTCTCTCTCTTTCAGGCTAACTTTCTGGAGCTCAGAAACCCGTCATGGTCACTCTCCTGGCCAGGCTTCTAAGACCCTCTTGAGAAAGTGTACTGTGTCTTTGTGAGTGATGCAAGCCCTGTATGAAGGACTTTACTGGTTTTCTGTATAAACCAAGGAATATCAGCCTGTTTCTCTCTCTCTTTTACTTTCTTATCATCGACTCCAGACCACCAGGTTCTGGTCCATTGAAGGACCTCAACAACAATTCACATGGAAACATAAAATACCCAAATAGCCAAAGCAGAGTTGAGGAAGAATAACAGAGCTGGAGGAAATCAATGTTCCTGACTTTCAATTATACTACAAAATTATAGTCATCAAGACGGTATGTTAATGGCACAAAAACAGAAATATAGAGCAATGAAACAAGATAGAAAGCTGAGAAATAGATCCATGCTCCTATGGATACCTTATTTTTGACAAAGGAGGCAAGAATATACAATGGTGCAAAGACAGCCTCTTCAATAAACGGTCTTGGGAAAACTGGACAGTTACATGTAAAAGAATGAAATTAGAACACTTCCTAACACCATAAACAAAGATCAACTCAAAATGGTTAAAATACCTAAATGTAAGACCAGAAACGATAAAACTCTTAGTGGAAAACATAGGGCAGAATAGGGCAGAACACTCGATGACATAAATCAAAGCAAGATCCTCTATGATTCACCTCCTAGAGTAACAAAAATAAAAACAAAATTAAACAAATAGGACCTGACTAAACTTAAATACTTTTGCACAGCAAAAAACAAAAAAACAAAAAAAAAACTATATACAAGGTGAAAAGACAACCCTCAGAGTGGAAGAAAATAATGGAAACTGAAACAACTGAAAAAAGATTAATTTCTAAGATATACAAGCCGCTCATACAACTCAATACCAGAAAAACAACACAATCAGAAAGTAGAAAAAGACCTAAACAGACATTTCTCCAAAGAAAGCATACAGATGGCTGATAAACACATGAAAAGAAGCTCATTATTAAAGAAACCATCACTCATTATTAGACAAATGCAAATCAAAACTACAGTGAGATATCACCTCATTTCAGTTCAGTTCATTTCAATCGCTCAGTCATTTCCGACTCTTTGCGACCCCATGGACTGCAGCACTCCAGGCCTCCTTCTCCATCACCAACTCCTGGAGTTTACTCAAACACATGTCCATTGAGTTGGTGATGTCATCCAACCATCTCATCCCCTTCTCCTCCTGCCCTCAATCTTGCCCAGCATCAGGGTCTTTTCAAATAAGTCAGCTCTCTGCATCAGGTGGCCAAAGTATTGGAGTTTCAGCTTCAGCATCAGTTCTTCCAATGGACAATCAGATTTCTTTAGGATGGACTGGTTGGATCTCCTTGCAGTCCAAGGGACTCTCAAAAGTCTTCTCCAACATCACAGTTCAAAAGCATCAATTCTTTGGTGCTCAGCTTTCTTTATAGTCCAAATCTCACATCCATATATGACTACTGTAAAAACAGTAGCCTTGACTAGATGGACCTTTGTTGGCAAAGTAATGTCTCTGCTTTTTAATAAGCTGTCTAGGTTAGTCATAACTTTTCTTCCATGGAGCAAGCATCTTTTTATTTCATGGCTGCAGTCACCATCTGCAGTGATTTTGGAGCTCCTAAAAATAAAATCTGACACTGTTTCCACTGTTTCCCCATTTATTTGCCATGAAATGATGGAACCGGATACCATGATCTGTGTTTTCTGAATATTGAACTTTAAGCCAACTTTTCACTCTCCTCTTTCACTTTCATCACGAGGCTCTTTAGTTCTTCTTCACTTTCTGCCATAAGGGTGGTGTCATCTGCATATCTGAGATTATTGATATTTCTCCCGGCAATCTTGATTCCAGCCTGTGCTTCATCCAGTCCAGCATTTCTCATGATGTACTCTGCATATAAGTTAAATAAGCAGGGTGACAATATACAGCCTTGACATACTCCTTTCTCTATTTGGAACCAGTCTGTTGTTCCATGTCCAGTTCTAACTATTGCTTCTTGACCTGCATATAGACTTCTCAAGAGGCAAGTCAGGTGGTCTGGTATTCCCATCTCTTTCAGAATTTTCCACAGTTTATTGTGATCCACACAGTCAAAGGCTTTGGCATATTCAATAAAGCAGAAATAGATATTTTTCAGGAACTCGCTTGCTTTTTTGATGATCCAGCAGATATCACCTCATACCGGTCAAAATGGCCATCATCAAAATGTCCACAAGCAATAGATGCTGGAGAGGGTGTGGAGAAAAGGGAATGCTCCTGCTCCATTGGTGGAAATGTAAATTTATACATTGACTATGAAAGACGGTAAGGAGATGCCTTAAAAAACTAGAAATAAAGGCACCATATGACCCAGTAGTTATAATCCTAGGCATATACACTGAGCAAACCAAAATTGTATGTATCCCATGTATCCCATTATTCATTGCAGCACTGTTTACAATAGCTGGAAGCCAGAACATGGAAGCCAGAGAAGGCAATGGCACCCACTCCACTTCTCTTGCCTGGAAAATCCCATGGATGGAGGAGCCTGGTAGGCTGCAGTCCATGGGGTCGCTAAGAGTCAGACATGACTGAGCGACTTCACTTTCAATTTTCACTTTCATGCACTGAAGAAGGAAATGGCAACCCACTCCAGTGTTCTTGCCTGGAGAATCCCAGGGATGGAGGAACCTGGTGGGCTGCCATCTATGAGGTTGCACAGAGTCAGACATGACTGAAGTGACTTAACAGCAGCAGCAGCAGCAGCAGCAGAACATGGAAGCAACCTAGAGGTCCATTGACAGATGAATGGATAAAGAAGTTGTGGTACATATACACAATGGGATATTACTTACCCATAAAAGGAATGCATTTGAGCCTGTTCTAATGAGGTGGATGAACCTAGAGCCTATTACACAGAGTGAAATTAGTCAGAAAGAGAAAGAGAAATATCATATACTAATGTATATATGCAAAATCAAAAAAAAANGGCAATAAAAGCATTCAAATCAAGAAAGAGGTAGTAAAATCGTTACTATTTGAAGATGATATGATTTTGGAAATTCACAAAGACTCAACTGAAAAAAGGTTGAAACTAATCAACAAATTCCAGTAAATCTGCACGATATAAATCAAGGTACAAACTATGGTTGCATGAATTTCTATGCCCTAACAACAAAATATCTGAAAGGGTAATTTTAAAATTTTATCCTATATAACAATATTTCAATTTATAGCGTTAAAAATGATAAAACAGCTAAGAAAAAAAGTTATCCACAGAGATAAAATATCTATAAAATTCAAATTACAGACTTTATAGAAAGCAATTGAAGACACAAACAAAAAGACATCCATGTTCATGGATTGGAAGAATTAACATTGTTAAAGTGGGCATACTACAGAACCCATCTGTCAATTCAGTTCCCATCAAAATGCCCATGGAATTATTCACAGAAATAGGAAAAAAAATCCTAAAATTTGTATGGAACCTGAAACGACCATGAATAGCTAAAATAATTCTAAGGAAAAAGAAGCAAATTAGATATGTCACACTTCCTGGTTTTAAACTGTACTATGAAGTTATAATAATAAAGATTGTATGGAGTTTGCATAAATATAGATTAATGGAGGGATTCCCAGATGGCTCGGGGGGAAAAAAAAAAAAAAAAAAAAAAAAACCCTCACTACTTACTAAAGCAGGAGATGTAAAAGACCCCAGTTTGATCACTGGATAAGGAAGATCCCCTAGAGGAGGGCATGACAACCCACTTCAAGATTCTTGCCTGGAGAATCCAATGGACAGAGGAACCTAGCAGGCTACAGTACATACATAGGGTTGAAAAGAGGTGGACACTACTGAAGCAACTTAGCATGTGCACATGCAGACTAATGGAACAAGTTAGAGATTCCAGAATTAAAGCCCTACATATATGTCAGCTAATATTCAAAATCAAGTTGTTTACATTCTTTGCACCTGAAGAAAGGTGGAAAAGCTCTATACAGTCAGTTAAAAAAAAAAAAAGATTAAGAGCAGACTGGTTCACATCATCAGCTCCTTATTGTAAGATTCAGCCTTAAATTGAAATAGAGAAAACCACTAGGCCACTCAGGCATGACCTAAATCAAATTTCTTATGATTATACAGTGTGAAATGAAGTGAAAGTCACTCAGTCATGTCCAGCTTTTTGCGACCCCATGGACTATAAGGTCCATGGAATTCTCTAAGCCAGCATACTGCAGTGGGTATCCTTTCTCTTCTCCAGGGGATCTTCCCAAACCAGGGAAAGAACCCAGATCTCCTGCATTGCAGGGGGATTCTTTACCAGCTGAGCCACATGGGAAGCCCAAGAATACTGGAATGGGTAGCCTATCCCTTCTCCAGCAGATCTTCCCAACCCAGGAATTGAGCCTTGGTCTCCTGCATTGCAGGTGGATTCTTTACCAACTTAGCTATCAGGGAAGCCCTGATTATACAGTGGAAGTCACAAATAGATTCAAGGGATTAGATCTGATAGCGTGCCTGAAGAACTATGGTCAGAGGTTCATAACAGTGTACAGGAGGAAATAACCAAAATCAACCCCAAGAAAAAAAAATGCAAAAAGGCAAAATGGTTCTCTGACGAGGCCTTACAAATAGCTGAGAAAAGAAAAGAAGCAAAAAGCAAAGGAGAAAGGCAGAGATATAAGCAACTGAATGCAGAGTTCTAAATAAGACCAAGCAGAGGAAAGAAAGCCTTCTGAAGTGAACAATGCAAAGAAATAGAGGAAAACAATAGAATTGGAAAGACTAGAGATCTCTTTAAAAAAAAAAAAAAGGAGATACTTAGGGAACATTTCTGGAGAAGGCAATGGCACCCCACTCCAGTATTCTTGCCTGGAAAATCCCATGGATGGAGGAGCCTGGTAGGCTGCAGTCCATGGGGCCACAAAGGGTCCGACACGACTGAGCAATTTCACTTTCACTTTTCACTTTCATGCATTGGAGAAGGAAATGGCAACCCACTCCACTGTTCTTGCCTGGAGAATCCCAGGGACAGGGGAGCCTGGTGGGCTACAGTCTATGGGGTCGCAGAGTCGGACATAACCGCAGTGACTTAGCAGCAGCAGCAGGGAATATTTCATACAAAGAAGGGCACAATAAAGGAGAGAAAAGATAAAGATCTAACAGAAGCAGAAGATATTAAGAAGTGGCAAGAATACACAGTACTGTACAAAAAGGTCTTAATGACCTGGATAACAATAATGGTGTAGTCACTCATCTAGAGCGAGATATCCTGGAGTGTGAAGTCAAGTGGGCCTTAGGCAGCATTAAAATGAATAAAGCTAGTGCAGATGATGAAATTCCAGCTAGGTATTTCAAATCCTAAAAGATGATGCTATTAAAGTGCTACACTCAGTATGCCAGCAAACTTGGAAAACTCATCAATGGCCACAAGTTTGGAAAAGATCAGTTTTCATTCCAATCTCAAAGAAAGGGAATGTGACAGAATGTTCAGGCTACCACACACATTTCACATGCTACCTAGGTAATGCTCAAAATCTTTCAAACTAGGATTCAATAGTATGTGAACTAAGAACTTCCAGTTGTACAAGCTACATTTAGAAAAGGCAAAGTAAGAGAGGTCACAAGATGGCAGAGGAATAGGACAGAGAGACCACTTTCTCCCCCCAAAAATTCATTAAAAGATCGTTTGAATGTTGGGCAACTTCCACAAAACAACATCTGAACGCTGGAGGACACCAGGCACCCAGAAAGACAGTTCATTGTCTTCAAAAGGAGGTAGGACAAAATATAAAACACAAAAACAGAGATAAAGCATTTAGGGATGGAGACTTGTTCTGGGGAGGCAGCCATGAAGGAAGAGAAGTTTCCACACAATAGGAAACCCTCTCACAGGTGTTTTAGTAGGGAGCTTTGGAATCTTAGAGGGCAACATAGCCAGAAAGAAAAAAAAAAAAAACACAGAATATGCACCTAACCACAATAACTTGCAGAAAAGTGGCTCAGACACTTGTATCCATCAGCAGTGAGGGGGCTGGGCAGCGAGGTATGGGCTGCATCAATAGTCCTTAGGGTAAGGAACAGGTTTGTATGCCCTGAGGACAATCTGAGGGGGCTAATTTGACATAGGAACCCAAACCATGGGATGACCAAAGAGATGATTTAAAAAAAAAAAAAAAAAAAAGGACCTTTCCCACAAAAGGCTCTAACACTCCATGGTGTCCCTTGGTATGCTCACAGAATAAAGGATTGTGCCCTAGCAAATACCAAAGGAGACAAAACCAGCTGCCATTTATCACTCTCCCTCACCACAGGTAGAGAGACACGTGTGTGACAGCCAGAGATGGAAGGCAAGGAACTGCTGCAATCATAGCCCCACAGACCATATCTTCTACCAAACTGTGAGCAGGCTGCCAATTGCTAACCACATCTTCCTGGGATCCTGGACTGTTCACATCTGCCAGAAGTGTCACAGCCTGAGATCAGCTCCCCAGAGAGGACACACAGCACACCTGGTTCTGTGCCCTCAGGGCACACCCAGGAAACTGAACGTCTGGGATCAGGGAGGTGCATAAGACAAATGACCCACCTGGGACAGTGTGCTCATCAAGCACCTGGTCACTTGAGCATCTTGGACCTGGGAAGATCACAAAATGTACAGCCCATCTGAGTCTGTGCCCTTGCAGAGCACTTGAGAACCTGAGTGACTTAGACCTAGGAAGTGCACAAAATGTAGGGCTTACTTGGGACAGTGCTTTTGCACAGCACTCTGGAGGCTGAACTCTGTGGACCTGGGAAGTATATGCCACCTTGGGCTGTGGTAAATCCAGTGTGGTCCATCCATTGTGAGCACTCCCCACATATGCCAGCAACATTTATTTTCAGTGTCCCTCCCTCTCCACAGCACAACTGAACAAGTGAGCCTAAATAAGTGGCCACCTTCATTCTATTGTGTCAAGCCAAAAATTAGACACTGAAGAAACTTGCAAACAGAGGAAGTCAAGATAAGCAAAGAAGGGGAAATCATCCCAGAAGTGACAGATGAAATAGATTAAAACCTTGCAGTTAATGCTGAAACTGTGCATTTGAGGGGGCACCTATATATCTTGAGAACAAGTATGAGCCAGAAAAAGGGACTATTTGTCAATGAACTGAACACACACTGCCCACAACAGATCCAGAGAAGTTTCTAAATATATTTTTAATATTATCACTTTTTGATTTTTTAAAAATTTTAATTCTTATTACTCCTTTAGCTTTCATTTTATTGCCTACAATTGCTTATTCCATGACTAAGAGGAACCATGAACTTCCAGCCTGCAGAAAAGACATCTGTCTTTTTAAAAAACTATTTTTAAAACAAATTCAATAGATTTTTTTAAATTTGTGATCAGTTTTGTTTTGTATTTTTTATATTGTATTTTTGAGAGTCAAACTTCTGTTCTAGGCTTTTAATCTTTGCTTTTTGATATTTGTTACCAGTTTTGTACCTTAAACAATCTAATCTTCAGTATCTATTTTCACTTAGGGATTTGATAACTGGCTTGATTTCTTTCTCCCCTTTTTACTCTACCTTTTCTCCTCCTGGCCACCTCTATCGCACTCCTCCCTCTTCTCTTCTGTGTATAACTCTGTGAATCTCTCTGGTTATTCCTGGCTGTGGAGAGTTGTTTCACCATTAACCTAGGGATTTTATCTTCTGTGCTATATGGATGGATAAGTCTTGAGGTTACTCAAGTAAGAGGACAGAAAGCCAGAGGCAGGAGGCTCAACTCCAGAACTTTAGAACGTCAGAGAATTCCTGGCTCCAGGGAACATTAATAGACAAGAGCCCATCCAAAAGTCTCCATAGCTACACTGAAACCAAGCTCCACCCAAGAGCCAACAAGTTCCAGTGCAAGACACACCATACTAATTCTCTAGCAAAACAGAAATGCTACCCTGAACATTAAAAGGTGGGCTGCCCAAAGCTATACTAAACTCATTACTGGACACTTCATTGCATTCCAGAGAGAAAAGATCCAGCTCCACCCACCAGAACACAGACATAAGTTCCTCCAGACAAGAAACCTTGACAAGCCACTGGTCCAACCCCCACACCCCCATAGGTAGCAGATTCCACAGTTAAGAGGAACCATGAACTTCCAGCCTATGGAAAGGGCACCCCAAACACAGAAATATAAACAAGATGAAAAGACAGAGAAATATCCAGCAGGTGAATGAACATGATAAAAACCCACTAAATCAAACAAAAGAGGAGGAGATAGGGAGTCTACCTGAAAAATGATAGTAAATGATAGTAAAGATGATCCAAAATCTTGAAATAAAATGGAGATACAGATAAATAGACTAGAGAAGCATTGAGAAGATTCAAGAAATATTTGACAAAAACCTAGAAGAAATAAAGTCAATCAATAATGAGCAATGAAATAACTGAGATTAATAACACTCTGGAGGGAACCAACAGTAGAATAACTGAGACAGAAGAGAGAATAAGTGAGATGGAAGATAGAATGGTGGAAATAAATGAAGCAGAGAGGAAAAAAGAATTTCAAAAAATGAGGACAGACTCAGAGCCCTCTGAGACAATGTTAAATGCTGCAGCATTTGAACCACAGTTGTCCCAGAAGAATAAGACCAAAGAAAGGGCATGAAAAAATACTTGAGGAGATAATAGTTGAAAACTTCCCTAATATTGGGAAAGAAATAAGCACCCAAGTCCAAGAAATCCAGAGAATCCCAAACAGGATGAATCTAAGGCCAAACATGCCAAGACATATATTAATCAAACTAACAAAAATTAAACACAAAGCACAAATATTAAAATCAGCAGGGAAAAGAAACAAATAACACACAAGGGGATCTCCATAAGAATAACAGCTGATCATTCAATAGAAACTCTTCAAGCCAGAAGGGAATGGCAGGACATACTTAAAGTGATGAAAGAGAAAAACCTAAAACCCAGATTACTGTACCCAGCCAGGATCTCATTCAAATATGAAGGAGAAATCAAAAGCTTTACAGACAAGCAAAAGTTGAAAGAATTCAGAACCACCAAATCAGCTCTTTAGCAAATGCTAAAGGATCTTCTCTATACAGGAAACACAGAAAAGGTTTATTTAAAAAAAAAAAAAACTCAAAACAACAAAGTAAATGGCAATGGGATCATACTTATCAATAATTACCTTAAATATAAATGAATGAAATGCTCCAACCAAAAGACAAAGACTGGCCAAATGGATATAAAAACAAGAACCCTATATATGCCATATACAAGAGACTCACCTCAAATCTAGGGACATATACAGACTGAAAGTGACAGGCTGGAAAAAGTTATTTCATGCAAATGGAGACCAAAAGAAAGCAGGAGTTTCAATATTCACATCAGAGAATATAGACTTTGAAATAAAGACAAAGCAGGACACTACATAATGACCAAGGGGTGACTCCAAGAAAAAGATATAGCAATTATTAATATATATGCATCCAACATAAAAGCACCCCAACGCATAAAGCAAATGTTAACAAATATGAAAGGGGAAATTAAAAGTAACACAATAATAGTGGGAGATTAGATCAACCAAACAGAAAATTAGCAAGGAAACACAAGATCTAAATGATACAATGGACCAGTTAGACCTAATTGACATCTATAGGGCATTTCATCTAAACACAATGGATTTCACCTTTTTCTCAGTTACACACACAACATTCTCCAGGATATATCACATGCTTTCCCACAAATTTAGCCTTGGTAAATTTTTAAAAATTGAAATCATTTCATTCATTTTTTATGCTCACAATGAAGTAAGATTAGATATCAACTACAGGGGGGGGGAAAGCTATTAAAAAACACAAAAATATGTAGACTAAAAAACACATTTCTGAATAACCAACAGATCACGGTAGAAGTCAAAAAGTAAATCAAAATATGCATGGAAACAAATGAAAATTAATACATGACAACCAAAAATTATGGGATTCAGTAAAAGCAGTGCTAAGAGGGGGATTCATAGCAACACAAGCCTACCTCAAGAAAAGAGAAACATAAAATAAACAACCTATCTTTGCACCTAAATTAACTAACAAAAAAAAAAAACACACAGAAGGACCACAAAGTTAGAAGGAAAGAAATTACGAAAATCTGAGCAGAAATAAATGAAAAAAGAATGAAGGAGTCTGTAACAGACATCAACAAAACTAAAAGTTTTTTATCTTTTTTTAAATCTTTTTATCTTATAGACAAACCATTAGCCAAACTCAAAAGAAAAAAAAAGAGAAGAATCAAATTAATAAAATTATAAATGAAAATGGAGAAATCACAACAAAAAACACAGAAATACAAAATATCATGAGACCTCTATGAGCAATTGTATGCCAATAAAATGGTAAACTTAGAAGAAATGGGCAAATTGTTATAGAAGTGTAACATGGAGTTTATTCCCGAGAAGTGAGGATTCTTCAATATTATAAATCAAGCAATGAGATACACCATATTAACAAATTGAAAGATGAAAACCATATGATTATCTCAATAGATGCAGAGAAAGCCTTTGACAAATTTCAACACCCATGTATGATAAAAACTCTTCAGAAAGCAGACATAGAAGGAACATACCTCAACATAATAAAAGTCATATACAACAAACCCACAGCAAACATTAACCTCAATGGCAAAAAACCTGAAAGCATTTCCTCTAAAATCAGGAACAACACAAATGTGTCCATTCTCACCAGTACTATTCAACATAGTTTTGGAAGTCCTAGACACAACCATTAGAGAAGAAAAAGCAATAAAAGGAACCCAGATTGGAAAAGAAGAAGTAAAACTCTAACTGTTTGCAGGTGACATGATTTGCTACTTTGAAAACCCTAAAGATACCACCCCAAAATTTCTAGAGCTAATCAGTGAATATAGTAAAGTTTCAGGATATAAAATTAACACACAGAAATCCCTTGCATTCCTGTACACTAATAATGAAAAAAAGGAGAAATTAAGGAAACTGTTTCGTTCTCCATTGCAATGAAAAGAATGAAATACTAAGGAATAAATTAACTTATAGAAACAAAAGACCTATATATATATAAAGCTATAAAAGACTGATTAAATAAATCAAAGATGACACAAATAGATGAAATATATCATGTTCGTGATTGGAATAATCAATATAGTGAAAATGAGTATACTTCCCAAAACAATCTATACATCCAAATAAATCCTTATCAAGCTACCAATGGTTTTTTTTTTTTTCACAAAACTGGAACAAACAATTTCACAATTTGTATGCAAGCACAAAAAATAACCTCAAATAGTGAAAGCAATCTTGAGAAGGAAGACGGGAACAGGAGGATTCAACTTCAGACTATACTACAAAGCTGCAGTCATCAAGACAGTATGGTACTGGCACAAAGAAATATAGATCAATGGAACAAAATAGAAAGCCCAGAAATAAAACCAAGCACCTATGGACATCTCACCTTGACAAAGGAGGCAAAAGTATACAATGGAGAAATGACACTCTCTTTAACAATTGGTGCTGGGAAAATTGGTCAGCCACCTGTAAAAGAATGAAACTAGAATACTTTCCAACACCATACACAAAAATAAACTCAAAATGGATTAAAGATCCAAACATAATGCCAGAAAGTATAAAACTCTTAGACAAAAACATAGGCAGAACACTGTCTGACATAAATCACAGCAAGATCCTCTGTGACCCACCTCCCAGAGTAATGGAAATAAAAACAAAAATAAACAAATGGGACCTAATTAAGTTTAAAATATTTTGCACAATGAAGGAAACTATAAGCAAGGTGAAAAGGCAGCCTTCAGAATGGGAGAAAATAATAGCAAATGAAGCAATTGAAAAACAATTAATCTCCAAAATATACAAGCAACCCATGCAGCTCAATACCAGAAAAACGAACAACCCAATCAAAAAGTGGACCAAAGAACTGAATAGACATTTCTCCAAAGAAGGCATCTGCTAAGTTGCTTCAGTCATGTCCGACTCTGTTCAGCCCCATAGATGGCAGCCCACCAGGCTCTGCTGTCCCTGGGATTCTCCAGGCAAGAACACTGGAGTGGATTGCCATTTCCTTCTCCAATGCATTAAAGTGAAAAGTAAAAGTGAAGTCACTCAGTTGTGCCCGACTCTTAGCGACCGCATGGACTGCAGCCTACCAGGCTCCTTCGTCCATGAGATTTTCCAGGCAAGAGTACTGGAGTGAGCTGCCATTGCCTTCTCTGAAAGAAGGCATACAGATGGCTAAAAAACACATGAAACACATCATTCATTATTAGAGAAATAGAAATCAAAACCACAATCTCACGCTAGTCAGAATAGCTGCCATCAAAATTTACTAACAGAAAATGCAGGAGAGGGTGTGGAGAAGAGGTAACCCTCTGACACTGTTGAGGGAATGCAAGCTGGTACAGCCACTATGGAGAACATTGTGGAGATTCCTTAGAAACTGGAAATAGAACTGCTATACAATCCAGCAATCCCACTGCTGGCATACACACTAAGGAAACCAAAATTTAAAGAGGCACAAGTACCTCAGTGTTCATTGCAGCACTCTTTACAACAGCTAGTACATGGAAGCAACTCAGATGTCCATCAGCAGATGAATAAATAAGGAAGTCATGGTACATATACACATGGAATATTACACAGCTATAAAAAAGAATGCATTTGAGTCAGTTCTAATGAGGTGGGTGAAACTGGAGCCTATTATACAGAGTGAAGTAAGTCAGAAAGTGAAACACCAATACAGTATATTAAGACATATAAATGGAATTTAGAAAGACAGTAACTATGATCTTATATGTAAGGCAAAAGGAGACACAGCTGTAAAGAACAGACTTTGGGACTCTGTGAGAGATGATAAGGGTGGGATGATTTTAGAGAATAGCACTGAAACATATATATTACCATATGTAAAATAGGTGACCAGTGCAAGTTCTATCCATGAAGCAGTGCACTCAAACCTGGGTTCTTGGAAAATCGAGAGGGATAGGTAAGAGAGGGAGGTGTGAGGACATTTCACGATGGAGGGGCACATATGCACTCATGGTGGATTCATGTACAGCAAAATCCACCAAAACATTGCAAGTAATTATCTTCCAATTAAAATAAGTAAATTAATTTAAAAGAAGAAAAGCAGAGGAAACAGATATAAAATTGCCAACATCCATTGGATTATAGAAAAAGCAAGAAAGCTCCAGAAAAACATCTGCTTCCACTTCATTGACCACACAAAAGTCTCTGACTATGTATATCACAACAAACTGTGGAAAATCTGAAAAGAGATAGGAATACCAGACGACCTTACCTGCCTCCTAAGAAATGTGTATACGTGTCAAGAAGCAGCAGTTATAACTGGACATGGAACAGTGGACTGGTTAAAAATGGGGAAAGGAGTACATCAAGACTTTATGTTGTCACCCCACTTTTTTAATGTATATGCAGAGTACATCATGTAAAATGCTGGGCTGGATGAATCACAAGCTGTAATCAAAACTATCTGGATGAAAAACCTCATATATGCAGATGACAACCTAATGACAAAAAGTGAAGAAGAACTAAAGAACCTCTTGATAAAGGACAATGAAAAGCTGGCTTAACACTCAACATTAAAAAAACTGAGATTATGGCATCTGGTCCCATTACTTCATGGCAAATAGATGGCAAAAAAATGGAAACCACTACAGACTATTTTCTTGAACACCAAAATCACTGCAGATGGTGACTGCAGCCGTGAATTAAAAGATGCTTGCTTCTTGGAGTAAAGAGGCTGTATATTGTCATTGGAGAAGGCAATGGCAACCCACTCCAGTACTCTTGCCTGGAAAATCACATGGGCAGAGAGGCCTGGTAGGCTGCAGTCCACGGGGTCGTGAAGAGTCAGACATGACTGAGCGACTTCACTTTCACTTTTCACTTTTATGCATTGGAGAAGGAAATGGCAACATACTCCAGTGTTCTTGCCTGGAGAATCCCAGGGATGGTGGAGCCTGGTGGGCTGCCGTCTATGTGGTCGAACAGAGTCGGACACTACTGCAGCAACTTAGCAGCAGTAGCAGCATATTGTCATGCTGCTTATTTAGCGTTACATGCAAACTACATCATGCAAAATGCCAGGCTAGATGAAGCACAAGCTGCAATCAAGATTTCTGGGAGAAATATAAGTAACCTCAGATATTCAGATGACACCACCCTTATGTCAGAAAGCAAAGAGGAACTAAAGAGCCACTTGATGAAAGTGAAAGAGCGAGAGTGAAAAAGCTAGGTTAACGTTCAACATTCAAAAAATGAAGATCATGACATCCAGTACTGTCACTTCATGGCAAATAGATGGAGAGACAGTGGAAACAGTGACAGACTTATTTTCTTGGCCTTCAAAATCAATGCAGATGGTGACTGCAGCAATGAAGTTAAAAGACACTTACTCCTTGAAATAAAAGCTATGACCAACCTAAACAGCATATTAAAAAGTAGAGACATTACTTTGTTAACAAAGGTCCATCTAGTCAAAGCTACGATTTTTCAGTAGTTATGTATGGATGTGAGAGTTGGACCATAAAGAATGCTGAGCATGAAAGAATTGATTCTTTTGAACTGTGGTGTTGCAGAAGACTCTTGAGAGTCCCTTCGACTGCAAGGAGATCAAACCAATCAATCCTAAAAGAAATCAGTCCTGACTATTCATTGAAAGGACTGATGTTGAAGCTGAAGCTGAAGCTCTGATACTTTGGCCACCTAATGTGAGGAACTGACTCACTGAAAAGACCCTGATGCTGTGAAAGATTGAAGGCAGGAGGAGGAGGGAATAACAAAGGATGAGTTGATTGGATGGCATCACTGACTCAATTGACATGAGTTTGAGCAAGCTCTGGGAGTTGGTGATGGACAGGGAAGCCTGGCTTGCTGCAGTCCATGAGGTCACAACGAGTCAGACACAACTGAGCAACTGAACTGAAGTGAACAGCTTCTTGGAAGGAAAGCTATGACAAACCTGTATTAAACCTGTATTAAAAAACAGAGACATCACTTTACCGACAAAGGTTCACATAGTCAAAACTATGGTTTTTCCAGTAGTCATGTACAGATGTGAGATTTGGACCATAAAGTAAGCTGAGTGCTGAAGAACTGATGCTTTTCATCTGTGGTGGTGAAGATGTTTGCAAGTCCCTTGCATAGCAAGAAGATCAAATCAGTCAATTTTAAAGGAAATCAACCTTGAATATTCATTGCGCAGACTGATGTTGAAGTTGAAGTTCCAATATTTTGGCCACTTGATGTGAAGTGTCAAATCATTGGAAAAGACTTTGATGTTTGAAAAGATTGAAGGCATGAGGAAAAGTGGATGATAGAGAATGAGATATTTGGATGGCATCATCTACTCAATGGACATGAGTTTGGTCAAATCTCGGGAGATAGTGTTGGACAGGGAAGCCTGGCATGAGGCAGTCTATGGGGTCACAAAGAGTTGGACATGACTGAGCAACTTGACAACAACAACAATATTATACAAGGAAGTCAAGAACACTCAATTGAGATAACACATACAGAACAATGAAATTAGACCCTTATCTTACACCAATCACAAAAGTTAACTTTAATGGATTAAGACTTAACCTACTAGAGGGATGATACGGGGAGGGAGGTGGGAGGGAGGTTTAGGATGGGGAACACGTGTACACCCATGGCAGATTCATGTTGATGTATGGCAAAACCAATAAATATTGTAAAGTAATTAGCCTCCAATTAAAATAAATAAATTAAAAAAAAAGACAACCTAATATATGATACCAAAAACTTCCATAGGAAAGCACTGGGAAAAATCTCCTTAACATAAATGTTGCTTATGATTTTTTAAATCAACATCAAAACCACAGACAACAAAAGCAAAAATCAACAAATGGGGTATATAAAACTTAAAAGTTTCTGCACAGAAAAATAATTAACCAAAGAAAGTGTAACTTGTAAAATAGGAGAAAGTTTTGCAAACTATATATTGGATAAGGGGTTAATATCCAAAATATATAAAGAACTACTACAACTCAATAACAAAAAACAATACAATTATAAAATGAGCATAGTGACTAAATAGACATTTTTCCAAAGACATCCAAAAGGCCAACAAATGCATTTAAAAGTATTCAGCATCACTACAATCTCCTGGAGAAGCGAATGGCTACCCACTCCAGTATTCTTGCCTGGAGAATCTCATGGAGAGAGGAGCCTGGCAAGCTATAGTCCTTGTGGTTGCAAACAGTTGGACACGACTGAACTAACAATTTCACTATCAATTACCAGAGAAATACTAGTCAAAATCACATTGAGCTGTCACCTCATACCNGCTACCCACTCCAGTATTCTTGCCTGGAGAATCTCATGGAGAGAGGAGCCTGGCAAGCTATAGTCCTTGTGGTTGCAAACAGTTGGACACGACTGAACTAACAATTTCACTATCAATTACCAGAGAAATACTAGTCAAAATCACATTGAGCTGTCACCTCATACCTGTTAGAATAGTTATTATCAGGAAGACAAGATCTAACAAGTGTTGGTAATTATGTGGATAAAAGGAACCTTTGTGAAATGTTGGTGGGAATTTAAGTTGGTTCAGCTCTTATGGAACTGTCTCTTATACACATNTTCAAAGAATGTTTGCATCTTAATTGTGTAGGTGATTGAAAGATTTGTAGAACCACACACCAAAAAAAGTAAATTTTAATGTATCGATTTTTAAAATAATAATTTAAAATATAAAATTAAGTAGGGCCACCACAGCCAAGTATTGTCACCATTCTTAATATTTACCCAAAAATATTCCTAGAAATATATTTACTTTAAAAATATGCACACATTTTAAGATCTTCAAAAATATACTGTATTCTACCAATGAACTGACTAGATTATCTTTCAGCAGAGAGCTGTCCTGGGGATAAAAAGGTGACAAGTATTTCACCTTAGGTTCTTGAGCTGACCTTGTTTCAATTTAATGAGCTGATTAATAGTGTTTTCAATACCTATAATGATCATGGATTGTAGACATTTACACCTTAACAGCTAAGAGGCCTAGATCTGAACTCAGAAACTGCATATATGCAAATCTGAGCTCAAATAATGCCTTAGCTATACGACTCTGAGTAAGTTATTTAACTTCTTCAAGCTTGAGTTTCCTTACTCAATTCATGCCTGTCTCAGAGGGTGTCATTGTTTTTGTTCCATGGTAAATAATAAATAGTAATAAAAATGTTAGTTGTTGCTGATACTGATGATGATGATGAAGATTTATAATTTGAGAATTCAACAGTATCTGTTTAGCAGATGTATAGCATAGGAAGTTCTACATGCTTGCTTCTTACACCGACCCCTTCTCGAGAAGCAACCTTAGGCAGTTGTTTCTGTATAAGATTGTCATGCCATGTGATATGGGACCCTGATATTCTGGCCACAAGTAACTGAAACAGGGATCTATGCAAAATCCGAAAAGAATCCAGAACAAGGTTTCTTCATCTGTTGGTGATAATGAATTTTTTTTCCTGCTAAAAAAGCTACACATTAATTCAGTTCAGTTCAGTCACTCAGTTGTGTCCGACTCTGCACCCCCATGAACTGCAGCACGCCAGGCCTCCCTGTCCATCACCAACTCCGGGAGTTTACCCAAACTTATGTCCATCGAGTTGATGATGGCACCCAGCCATCTCATTCTCTGTCGTCGCCTTCTCCTCCTGCCCCCAATCCCTCCCTGCATCAGGGTCTTTTGCAATGAGTCAACTCTTCACATGAGGCAGCCAAAGTATTGGAGTTTCAGCTTGGGCATCAGTCCTTCCAATGAGCATATTAATTATACTTTGCCAAATATTTTAGGGAGTCTGTGGCCCTCTTAAAGATCCCTCTAATCCAAATGCTGTATGACATATACTGACACGAAAACAAAAATATAGATCAGTCGAAATGAATAGAAAGTTCAGAGGTAAAACCATGCACCTATGGTCACTGAATCTATGACAAAGGAGGCAAGAATATACAAAGGAGAAAAGATAGTCTCTTCAATAAGTGGTGCTGGAGAAACTGCACAACTACATGTAAAAGAATGAAATTAGAATACTCCCTAACACCATACACAAAAATAAACTCAAAATGAACTAAGTTCTAAATGCAAGAATGGATACTATAAAACTTTTAGAGGAAAACATAAGCAGAACACACTCTGACATAAATTGCAGCAAGATTTTGTTTTCATACACCTAAAATAATGAAAATAAAAAATGGGACCTAATTAAACTTAAAAACTTTTGCACAGCAAAGGAAACCATATGCAAAATGAAAAGACAGTCCTCTAGGTTATTACTGAACCCCAGTTTGAGTTCCCTGAGTCATACAAATGGTCAGCAAATTTCCACTGGATATCTATTTTACACATGAAAATGTATGTTTTCATGGAGGGGTGGAATGGAGAGGGAGGTGGGAATGATGTTCAAGTAAGAGAGGACATGGGTAAACCTATGGCTGATTCATGTTGGTGCTTGGTAAAAACCAATGCAATACTGTAAAGCAATTATCCTTCAATTAAATTTTTTTAAAAAGATATAGAAAAGAAAAGACAAGCCTCAAAATGGGAGAAAATATTTGCAAACAGAACCACCAACAAGGGATTAATCTTCAAAATATACAAACAGCTCATGCAGCTCATATTAAAACAAAATTTAAAAATGAAGATCTAAAAAGACATTTCTCCAACTAAGACATATAGATGATAAATATGCTGAACATCATTAACAATTAGAGAAATGCAAATCAAAACTACAGCGAAGTATCACCTTACACAGGTCAGAGTACCAGCCATCAAAAAGTCTACAAACAACAAATGATGGAGAGGATATCAAGAAAAGAGAGATCTGCTACACTGTTTTTGGAAAAGTAAATTGCTACAGCCACTATAGATAATAATATGGGGGTTCCTTTAAAAAAAAACTAAAAATAGAGCTACCATATGATTCACCAATCCCATTCCTGGGCATACATCTGAAGAAAACCATCATTTGAAAAAGCTTCATCAACACCTCATTTCTTGAATTATTGAACTGCCTTGTGGCCAGCAGAGTGAGCTTGGAGTCAGTAACATATTGTTGGTTATAAATTCTGTGTTGTTCATTAGATCTTCAGAACTTTTTTATCTTCTAATTGTAAGTTTGTACACTTTGACCAACATCTCCCAGTTCACTCACTCTTCAGCCCTTGGTAATTACTATTGTACTTTCTGTATACAGTATTTGTCTTTTTCTGATTTATCTCACATATCATACCCCCTTCCAGTTCCATGAATATCATCACTATAGTAGGAACATCTTCTTTCTCATAGATGAATGATATTTCATTGCGTTGGATGGCAAGGATATAAAACCAGTCAATCTTAAGGGAAATAAACCCTGAGTACTCATTGGAAGAACTGATGCTGAAGCTGAAGCGCCAGTATTTTGGTCATCTGATATGAACAGCTTACTCACTGGAAAAGTCCTTGATGCTGGATGGCATCACCAATGTAATGGACCTGAACTTAAGCAAGCTTCAGAAGATGGTGAGGGACAGAGAGGTCTGGCATGCTGCAGTCCATGGGGTCACAAAGAGTCAAACATGACTGGGCGACTGAACAAAAACAACATAAGTATCACATCTTTTTATCCATTCATCCATTAATGGAAATAGGTTGTTTTCATATCTTGGCTATTGTGAGTAACAATGCAATAAACATTTGAATGTGGTTATCTTTTTGGTATCCTGTTTCTCTTCCTTTAGTTATCCACTAAGAAGTAGGATTGCTGTGTGATATGGTAGCTGCATTTTTCTTTGAAGAATCTTCGTATTGTTTTCTGTAGTGGTTGAACCAATTTATATTCCCACCAGTGGTGCTCAATGGTTCCCTTCTCTGCACATCCTTGTCAACACATGTTATCTCTTTTTTCTTAATTATAACCATTCTATCAGGTGTGAGGTGATATCTCATCTTGGTTTTGATTTGCATTCCCTTGACGATTAGCAATGTTAAGCATCTTTTGATGCATCTGTTGACCATTTGGAGATGTTCTTTGGAAAATTGTCCTGTCAGTTTGTCTATTTTTAAGTTGATTTGGTTTTTTGTTGTTGTTATGGAGTTGTATGAGTATTCTGCATGCCTTTTTATATTGACCTTCATCTAATATACGGTTTGCAAATATTTTCTCCCATTCTGCAGGCTGCCTTTTCATCTTGGTGATTATTTACTTTATTTGCAGAAGCTTTTTGTTTGATGTAGTCCCACTTGTTGATTTTTGTTTTTGTTAATAATGCTTTTGATGTTATATCCAAAATATCATTGCCAAGACTAATGTCAAGGAGCTTATACCCAAGTTTTCCTATGTAAATTTTTGGTAACACATCTTATAGTTATATCCATAATCCATTTCAAGTTAATTTCTTGAGTGTTATAAGATAAGGGATCAATTTCACTTTATGTGATTATCTAAATTTCCCAGAAATCATATATTGAGGAAACTATTCTTTCTCATTGAGTAAACTTGGCTTCATTCTCAAATATTAGTTGATCTCATATGTGTGTGCAAGGATAATTTCTGGGCTCTATATTCCAATCCACACTATAACATGTCTATTTTTATGCCAAAACCATACTGTATTATTAATAATTACTATGGATTTGCAATATAGTTTGAAATCAGGAATTGATATTAATACTAACTATTTTGATTCATGAACAAGCATATCTTTCAACATGATTGTATTTTTCCATTTCTTTCACCAAATTATTATAGGTTTTATTGTACAGATCTTTCAGTTGCTTGACTAAGTTTATTCCTAATTATATTGTTGTTTATGTTGCTATTGTGTATAGTAGAGCACTCTTCGTTTCCTTCCAGATTTTTTTTGTTCAGTTCAGTTCAGTTCAGTGGCCCAGTCATATCCAACTCTTTGTGACTCCATGAATCACAGTACACCAGGCCTCCCTATCCATCATCAACTCCCAGAGTTCACTCAGACTCACGTCCATTTAGTCAGTGATGCCATCCAGCCATCTCATCCTCTGTCGTCCCCTTCTCCTCCTGCCCACAATCCCTCCCAGCATCAGAGTCTTTTGCAATGAGTCACATCTTTGCATGAGGTGGCCAAGTACTGGAGTTTCAGCTTTAGCATCATTCCTTCTAAAGAATCCCAGGGCTGATCTCCTTTAGAATGGACTGGTTGGATATCCTTGCAGTCCAAGGGACTCTCAAGAGTCTTCTCCAACGCCACATTTCAAAAGCATCAATTCTTCGGTGCTCAGCCTTCTTCACAGTTCAACTCTCACATCCATACACGACCACAGGAAAAACCATAGCCTTGACTAGACAGACCTTAGTCGGCAAAGTAATGTCTCTGCTTTTGAATATACTATCTAGGTTGGTCATAACCTTTCTTCCAAGGAGTAAGCGTCTTTTAATTTCACGACTGCAGTCACCATCTGCAGTGATTTTGGAGTCCCCAAACATAAAGTCTGACACTGTTTCCACTGTTTCCCCATCTATTTCCCATGAAGTGATGGGATCGGAGGCCATGATCTTCATTTTCTGAATTTTGAGCATTAAGCCAACTTTTTCACTCTCCTCTTTCACTTTCATCAAGAGGTTTTATAGTTCCTCTTCACATTCTGCCATAAGGGTGGTGTCACTTGCATATCTGAAGTTATTGATATTTCTCCGGCAATCTTGATTTCAGCTTGTGTTTCTTCCAGTCCAGAGTTTCTCATGATGTATTCTGCATAGAAGTTAAATAAGCAGGGTGACAATATACAGCCTTGACGTACTCCTTTTCCTATTCGGAACCAGTCTGTTGTTCCATGTCCAGTTCTAACTGTTGCTTCCTGGCCTGCATACAGATTTCTCAAGAGTCAGGTCAGGTGGTCTGGTATTCTCATCTCTTTCAGAATATTCCACAGTTTATTGTGATCCACACAGCCAAAGGCTTTGAAATAGTCAATAAAGCAGAAATAGATGTTTTCCTGGAACTCTCTCTTTTACCATGATCCAGCGGATGTTGGCAATTTGATCTCTGGTTCCTCTGCCTGTTCTAAAACCAACTTGAACATCACATCTGGAAGTTCACAGTTCACATATTGCTTAAGCCTGGCTTGGAGAAGTTTGAGCATGACTTAACTAGCACGTGAGAAGAGTGCAATTGTGCGATAGTCTGAGCATTCTTTGGCATTGCCTTTCTTTGACAATGGAATGAAAACTCACCTTTTCCAGTCCTATGGCCACTGCTGAGTTTTCCAAATTTGCTGGCATATTGAGTGCAGCACTNGCATCTGCCTGGAATGCGGGAGACCCGGGTTCACTTCCTGGGTCAGGAAGATCCCCTGGAGAAGGAAACGGCAACCCACTCCAGTACTCTTGCCTCGAGGATCCCATTGAGGGAGGAGCCTGGTGGGTTACAGTCCATGGGG
Organism: Raphicerus campestris; assembly: GCA_006410735.1. NCBI lineage: Eukaryota > Metazoa > Chordata > Mammalia > Artiodactyla > Bovidae > Raphicerus > Raphicerus campestris. Next base: position 388,572 of record SJYW01034647.1, on the reverse strand, counting down.
TCGAAAAGAGTCTGACACGACTGAGCAACTTCACTTCATCTTTGCAAAGTAATTAGCCTCCAATTAAAATAAATAAGTTTATATTTAAAAATAAATAAATAAAAAGTAAAAATGAGTGCAACATAAGTGATCTCTCATATAACAACAAACTTGGAAACATTCACATTATAAGACTTCCATGAGGAGAGAAAGAGAGAAAAGAGTATTGTAAATGCATTGGAAGTAATTATGGCTGAAAACTTGCCAAGCTTAAAGAAGGAAAAAGATGTCTAAGATATGTCATAATTTAGCTGGCAGAAGTTTTAAAGAGATAATTCTAAAGACAGCAAGAGGAAAGCATATACAAGGGAATCCCCATGAAACTATCAGCTGATTTCTCTGCAGAAATTTTGCAAGCCATAAGGGAGTGGTGTGATATAGGCAACATGCTGAAAAGGAAAACCCTGCAACCCTGGATACTCCACCCAGAAAGATTATCATCCAGAATAGAAAAGAAATAAGAACTTCTTAGACTAGCAAAAACTAAAAGAATTAATCAATACTACATCAACCCTAAAATAAATATTAAAGTATCTTCTCTATATGGAAAACAAGATATATTGGAAAGGGAAAATTCCAATAGGAAAAGCAAATATATAGTAAGGATTGAAGGTCACTCAAACCTGTATATAGGTTAAAAGACAAAAAATTATAAAAGCTACTATAACTACAGTAGGCATGAAATAAGCGTGAAAATATGATATCAAAACAACAAAATATAAGGGAGCATAGTAAACAGTGTAGATCTTTTAAAAATGTGCTTGAGTTTAAATGACCACCAGTTTAAATCAAGTAGATGTATTTATGGTTCAACATATTTGAACCCCATGGTAATGACAAATTAAAAAGCCTGAAATAGATGTACAAAAACTAAAATAAAAGGAACCCAATCATACTACAATGGGAAAAAAGACATGAACTGAGAATAACAACAAAAACAACTCCAGAACAAATGATAAAATGACAATAATACATACTTTAACTTTCAATGGAATAAATGATTTGATCAAAAGACACAGGGTAGGAATTCCCTGGTGGTCCAGTGGTTAATAATACAGGTTTGATCCTTTGTTCAGAAAGATTCCACATGCTGCAGGGCAACTGAACAATGTGCCACAACTACTAAAGACTACATGACCTAGAACCCATTCTCTGCAACAAGAGAAGCCACCACAAAGAGAAGCCCATGCATTGCAACTAGAGAGCAGCCCTCAGCTGCCAAACTAGAAGAAGTCCATGCACAGCAAAAAAGACCCGGTGCAGCCATAAATAAATAAATATAGAAAAAAAAACAGAATATATTAAAAGACATAGAGTGGCTGATTAGATAAAAATAACAAGACCCTTCAATATGATGACATCAAGAGACTCACTTCAGAGCTAAAGACACACAGAGACTGAGATGTGTATAAGAGACAGCTATCACAGAATACACTCCACATGCACTTAAAAAGAACGGATATTCTGCTGTATTGGATATAATGTCCTGTAGATGCCAAGTAAGTGCAACCAGTCTCTCCTTTCATTTGAGACCACTATTGCCTGATCGATTTTCTGTTTCAATGCCCTTATTGATTTTCTGTCCACTGATGTCAGTGGAGTGTAAAATTTCTCTACAATTATTGTATTATTGTAAGGGTCTTCCTTTATGTCTGTTAGTACTTGTTTTATATATTTAGGTGCTCCTGTATTGGATGTATATGTATTAAAATAAGTGTAATATTATCTTCTTATGCAGCTCTCATTTATATTATTAATAACCTTGTTTGGCTTTTGAGATAGCCTTTATTTTATGGCTTATTTTTTCCAATATAAATATTGCTGTCCCTGCTTTCTTGTCATTGCTATTTCAATGACATCTCTTTCTTTCCCCTCACTTCCAGTCTCTGTGTGTCTTTAGCTCTGAAGTGAGTCTCTTGATGTCATCATATTGAAGGGTCTTGTTATTTTTATCTAATCAGCCACTCTATGTCTTTTAATATATTCTGTTTTTTTTTCTATATTTATTTATTTATGGCTGCACCGGGTCTTTTTTGCTGTGCATGGACTTCTTCTAGTTTGGCAGCTGAGGGCTGCTCTCTAGTTGCAATGCATGGGCTTCTCTTTGTGGTGGCTTCTCTTGTTGCAGAGAATGGGTTCTAGGTCATGTAGTCTTTAGTAGTTGTGGCACATTGTTCAGTTGCCCTGCAGCATGTGGAATCTTTCTGAACAAAGGATCAAACCTGTATTATTAACCACTGGACCACCAGGGAATTCCTACCCTGTGTCTTTTGATCAAATCATTTATTCCATTGAAAGTTAAAGTATGTATTATTGTCATTTTATCATTTGTTCTGGAGTTGTTTTTGTTGTTATTCTCAGTTCATGTCTTTTTTCCCATTGTAGTATGATTGGGTTCCTTTTATTTTAGTTTTTGTACATCTATTTCAGGCTTTTTAATTTGTCATTACCATGGGGTTCAAATATGTTGAACCATAAATACATCTACTTGATTTAAACTGGTGGTCATTTAAACTCAAGCACATTTTTAAAAGATCTACACTGTTTACTATGCTCCCTTATATTTTGTTGTTTTGATATCATATTTTCACGCTTATTTCATGCCTACTGTAGTTATAGTAGCTTTTATAATTTTTTGTCTTTTAACCTATATACAGGTTTGAGTGACCTTCAATCCTTACTATATATTTGCTTTTCCTATTGGAATTTTCCCTTTCCAATATATCTTGTTTTCCATATAGAGAAGATACTTTAATATTTATTTTAGGGTTGATGTAGTATTGATTAATTCTTTTAGTTTTTGCTAGTCTAAGAAGTTCTTATTTCTTTTCTATTCTGGATGATAATCTTTCTGGGTGGAGTATCCAGGGTTGCAGGGTTTTCCTTTTCAGCATGTTGCCTATATCACACCACTCCCTTATGGCTTGCAAAATTTCTGCAGAGAAATCAGCTGATAGTTTCATGGGGATTCCCTTGTATATGCTTTCCTCTTGCTGTCTTTAGAATTATCTCTTTAAAACTTCTGCCAGCTAAATTATGACATATCTTAGACATCTTTTTCCTTCTTTAAGCTTGGCAAGTTTTCAGCCATAATTACTTCCAATGCATTTACAATACTCTTTTCTCTCTTTCTCTCCTCATGGAAGTCTTATAATGTGAATGTTTCCAAGTTTGTTGTTATATGAGAGATCACTTATGTTGCACTCATTTTTACTTTTTATTTATTTATTTTTAAATATAAACTTATTTATTTTAATTGGAGGCTAATTACTTTGCAAAGATGAAGTGAAGTTGCTCAGTCGTGTCAGACTCTTTTCGACCCCATGGACTGTAACCCACCAGGCTCCTCCCTCAATGGGATCCTCGAGGCAAGAGTACTGGAG